>CM039588.1:21264960-21314818 GCA_022457205.1 Saccharum spontaneum | reverse complement strand
ATCTTGACCCATCATTATCTTCTAATCTAAAGCTCTAATGGCTATGACCCCTAAATAGAAAAGATAGAGCATACTGAGATGAACAACTTTGCTATTTGGCCCAAGGTCCAGTTCGGCCTATATCTAGCCCAAATCGTTGTCCAACCGGCCCACGTTATAACCCGACACGTGTTCGGCAGAATGTCTGAACCGCCGACACGCGCTCTAGACGTGGCGACCATGCACCAGTTCACCTCCACCATGGAAGCCACGTGTCGTCGCCTCTGCCTTGTGTCCGTGCCTCGCTCGGCGTGGTAGAGCACCAAAGCGACCGGCCGAGCCCTCCCTTTCTTCCCACTCCCTATCGCCACTGCCTCTCGCCCTTGGAGCATGCACAGAGCGTGGACGCCGAGCCGCCATGCCCGTTCGAGCTCCAGCTCGAGCTTCCTAACCACGCCATCCCTCCTCCCTTCCCTAAAACAAGCACAGCATCGCCTTCCCCGCCACACGCCGACCTCGATGCGCCCTTCCCGAGCTCCTCTCACCGTCGGGGGAGTGTGGCCACCGGTGCCATGGCCGCCGCCGTCCCTGTGCTCGTGGCCGGGCCACCACGGACTGCCACTAGCCGCACCAAGCCACTCATCGGATGCGCCGGAGTCTGAGCTTGCTCCTCTGCCGCCACTCACCGCCGGCAACCCCCCCCTCGCCGGAGGCTGGCAGAGCCGCACCTCCCCTCCCCTCCTCTGTACCGTTCCGAGGATGGAGAAGGCAAAACCTTGTGTGCGATTTCTCTTAGTATGACAGGCGGGCCCAACCGGATAGTGGGTCCCGCGGGACAGTTTAAGTAAGTGGCCGAGTTGGGTAAGCGACCGGGTGCGCCTAGCGTTAAGCTAGGGTTGTGTTAATTTCGAATTTGAATTTTCAGATTTTATTTAGTTCTTCAAAAATTTATATCTCCTGTTAGGTAACTCCAAAAATAGTAAATGGGGACTTTTTGGAAACCTTGAGGAGAGATCTATGCAATAGAGTCATAAAATTCTATATGTTGTAGATGTTTTCTGATGTCTTTATTTGAATTTAAAAATGCTCTTAAAATTGTCTCTAAACTTAACCAGATCAAGATCTAGAGTTTTAGAACCCCAAAAATAGTGATTCTTGTTTTGTTAATTTTGTGATGACATGTACTTGCTAAGAAAAATATAAAACTTATAGGTTGTTTCTGGGTTTTAGGATGTTGTACCTAGATCTTGTTAAATGGAAAATAAATGCTTGTTTTCCTTGTTATTTTTATATCTTGAGTTGTGGTGCTCCAAATAATGTGAAATTTTTATGGTAGTCTTGTCATGCTATGGATGTACTGTGGTATAAATTTCATGGTCATTGCTTACTGTATGCTCAAGTTATTGATTTAACTTGTTTATAGCTTGATAAATAGCTTATAAATAATATATAAATGATAAAATATAAAATGTTGTTCCATTACCTTAGTATGATGTTTCTCTATCATATGGATTTATAATATGGCCTTGTGTTCACAGAAAATATTGAGTTTAGGTTTAATTTGCTCTTACATGATTTATTGCTATAGCAATTTGTCTTTTTCATAGAGGTTGATGTACTTATCTAAATGGCTTGAAATTTGTACAGTAGACTTTTGAGAGCATTGGTGGACCCCTGTAATTTTGGTAGAATTTATGGAGCACCCTTATGATGTGGTCATAATTCCACCTAATTATCTAAATAAATTAATAAAATGTATTAAAAGAATTTATTTAGTAATGGACACTATGTTTTCTGGTGTTCATTAGTCATGTATGAAATGTTGGTAAAGTTGGTTTTATGCAATTATATGTTTGCAACATGAGTTAATAATTATTTCTTGCAATTATTGGTTTCTGAACAGATTTGAGAATATTGTTAATTACCCTATGTAAATGATGTTTTCATGTCTTGTGTGCTATAACAAAGTTGTTGTGAATTTCATGATCCAGCTGTGGTTAAATTTTGGTGGCATTTGGCCATACGGTTCAGAAACTACAGCTGTTCTAATTTGGGTTCAGATTTAGGTTGCTCTCTGTCCTTCCAGGACAGATTCTGTACCTTCTG
Organism: Saccharum spontaneum; assembly: GCA_022457205.1. Classification (NCBI taxonomy): domain Eukaryota; kingdom Viridiplantae; phylum Streptophyta; class Magnoliopsida; order Poales; family Poaceae; genus Saccharum; species Saccharum spontaneum. The sequence continues at coordinate 21,312,733 of CM039588.1, read as the reverse complement.
TATTTCAACCTAGTAAATGTTAGAATCAGGTTTAGATGGTATTAAATGAAATATGGACAATTTCATAAGATTTCCATAATGTCTTCTTGCAAGTCATTTGGAGTTGTAGATCTCCAGTTATGATCAAATTACTCAGCTGTTGGTCTGATGTCCAGAAGGTAGCAATTTCTAGTTCTAGTACTTTGATTAACTTTGTCATGCTTGGGTATTGAAGTGTGACTCATATCTTTGATGATACTTGGGTGGTACCCTATAATCTTATGATACTTGTGCCTTGATTGACGTGATTGCCATTTTCTATGTTATGCCTTCTTGGGGATTAAGTTAATTAGCTCTAGGTGCTTATGTGAACTTTGGTATGTTTGCTTGATTGCTTCGTTTATTTCACTTCTATGCATTCATACATATACATTATTGCACCTCATTTAGGTACGCTAGCTGAAACACGTGAAGGACTTGATGTGGAGCCAAACCCGAAGACGGTGTTTGGTGGATCTATCCCGAAGATAGAAGGACCAGACAAGTGGTAGATTGGAGGTTGCTCACCAAGTGACGTCATTTGACATACTCTAATTTGAGTCGGATCCCAGGCAAGCCCCGGAGCATTATAAGCCTCCTACCTTCAAAGCAATTAATTATATATATGTTATAAGTATTGTTGCATTAAGTGGTAGGAGTTGGTTGAAAACCTTGCTGCATTATATCATTCCTTGTCCAGATATATGAATCCCTGAATCCTACATAGACTAGGATCGAGTAGATGCTTAGCCCTGCTTTAAGCGGTAGAAGTCAGGTGATTTCCTGTCACCTGCGAGATGTAGGGATATTCATATATGGCACGGTTGGCTATATTGCTATCGTGGAATGGAACCATGTGCTAATAAAATGAAATGAGACCGGGCGGGATGACGATAGTGAAGCAACAAGGCATGGAGGTCTTGGGTGTGGATCTATCCCCGTCTGAGTCGTTTAAGGACCGATTCGCTGTACGTCCTTGAGTCATGTTGAACGCAGTCTAACACTTAGTTGGCCGGATAAGTCGTTCCGACCGCGAAGTCGAGTAATATGGTTCAGGCCGGGAATCGAATGGTAGGTTGCTTCTTGGAGGAGAGAAAGGATGTGCTTGGGGACATTGGCGTGAGACCAAGGGGGGGTTAGAGTCCCTATCACCTGGCAGAGTGTCGCCCTTGGGGTCGCGACATCATTCGGACCCGTGATTCCTGAACTGTACGAAAGATGACCTGAGCAGCCCTCGCCAGGCGCGTCTCGGTGAGTGTTAGAAATACCCCTCCAGCTGGATAGGAATTCGATTCGAATCGCCGTCGCTCCCGGTTAGTGAGCACTTGACTTGAGCAGCGGCAACGTAGATTCCATTAAATTGAACGGATGGTTAATTGGATAACGATGGAAAGGTTGCCTCAAGTTATACCTGCTATGGTTAATATTGTTTGCTCCTAATAAAGTGAGTTCTCTAGTACAGGTTCTAATATAGATGACAGGTTAATGATAATTAACTTGATGCTTAAGCATTAATGATTACTTATCCATAATAAGCTTTTATGCAAAATGTTGTCAAGCTAGCCCACCTTATATCAGCCTTGCATGATCCTTGGTGTCACTTTATTTCTGGTTTCTGACGGGTAAGTCTAGCTGAGTACCTTCTCGTACTCAGGGTTTTATCCCCACTTGTTGCAGGTTGTGATGTATCATGACGGCTGCAAGAGTTGGTTGACTCCTGCCATAGAGGCGGAGTGTGATCATGGGCATGATCCTTCTGAGTTACCTTGTCTCTAATGCTTTTGTTGGAAGTCGACCTTGATACTGGCATGTATTTGTAATCAGAGAAATGTTAGTTTTAAATTACTTTGCTTCCGCTACTTTTGAACTTAAGTTGTAATAACTATGTTGAACTCCGATGTATATTGAACTACTTATGAAATGGATGTAACATATGACTTGTTATGTTGAATCACTACGATCTTGGCTTGTATGTTGGTTGGTTTGAAATCCCTCGTGATTTCATTGGACTACCGGAGTTATATGGGCTCAAGTGCGAGAATTTGATCACTTCGGTGATTGTTTTTGTACTTGTGCTCTTATAATTTGGTCGGTTCCGTTACACCTATCATCTGGAGGGAAATCAGTGTTAATTGACTCATGTTTATCTAGCATTCCCATGTACACAATGGGTGTATACCAATTGTATGAAGGCAACCATCAATTGCTTGACACTATTAGGTCGAGATTTTACTGGCAGGGTACTAGCAAGAAAAGAAAGTATCACATGATCAAGTGGGAAGCACTGAGTAGACCAAAAGAAGTTGGAGGTTTGGGTTTTATGGATGTGAGAGTTATGAATATCAGCTTACTTGCCAAATGGATTGACAGATTAGAGAGGGGGGACAACAACTTATGCTGCTCTTTACTAAGGAAGAAATATTTGGGTCACAAAAGTATCTTTCAGATTAGAGGTAGATTGGGGTCCCAGTTCTGGAGGTCTTTGCTAGACATACGGGAATGGTACCAGAGAGGTAGGATGATATAGGTGGTCAGTGGTAGACAAACTAGATTTTGGCATGACTGTTGGCTTGGGGACTGCTCCTTGAAAGTCCATTTTCACAACCTTTATCAGATTGCTGTCCAACCTGACATAGATGTTTCACAAGCTTATACAGATGGTCAATGGAACATACAATTCAGAAGACAACTCCATGAGGGGCTTATTGAGGAATGGAATCAGTTACAAGATATGTTGAGAGAGATTACGGCCCTGTTCGGCAGGCTGTTTTTTTGTCTTATAAGCCGGCTGTGGCTGATTTGCTGTGAGAGAAAAATACTGTTCCACGGCTGATAAGCCGTGCTGATAAGCTCAGCCGAACAGGGGGTACATTGGAAGATGGAAGAGACATAGTGTACTGGGCTCTGGAACAGTTTAAAAAATACTCAACTAGTTCGTTGTACAGGTTCATTACTTCTGGTGGGGTTAGAGATCAACAGATGATGAATGTGTGAAAATGTAATAGTCCTTTAAAGGTTAAAATCTTCATATGGATGGCTTCTCATGACAGAATCCAATCAGGTGTTCAACTTAAGAAGAAGCAATGGTTGGGTCCTGAAAAGTGTGCTGCTTGTGATGTTCTGGAAACAGCAGATCATATATTGTTTCAGTGCCCAATTGCCGTGTACCTCTGGACATTTTTAAGGGTCACATTCGGATGGCAAAGCTCACCAATTAGCTGTTCGAACTTTTTGTTAGAGTTTGTTGATGACTGCCGAGGAGCCAAACGCATGGTAATGCTCTTTATTTGTGCAGGCGCTCTATGAACAATCTGGAAGACGAGGAACGACATGGCAATCAACAAGAAGGTTCTCACTACTTCTAAAGTGATCATTTTCAAGACTTTGATGCTGATCAAGTCATGGCGCCCACTCTTGAAGGTGAAGCTGGAGCCAACAGGGGAGGAGATGCTCAACCTGTTATCTGTGAATGCGCATTAGTTCTTTCCCGCTATCTGATGTAATTTCTGTTAATTTCATTGGTTTCTTTCTGGGGAGTGCCCTGCTGGGGTGTTGCTGTGCTGTCAAAACTTAGAGGGTTAGTAGAGTTCAGGTTGAGAGAAAGTCGAGCTTTTGGTTATCTTCTCTCTGTTTTTATCCTTGCAATTGTAAAACTGGAATCCCCAGTGACCGGACCTTGGGTGTTTGTTAAGCTTTCCAATAAAGCTGGGTGAATACCTTTGGTCTAAAAAAATACAGCGGTAAGAATGTGTGAATCAGGTCGAGGCACTTGTTTATTACCCCTATAGACTCGCACTGCCTAGTGCCTCGCTCGTTAAAAAGATCAATATCAGAGGCATAAATCAACATGCTTTAGATAGTTTCATTCCTGGTTATCCAGTCTACCGGTGCTAGCAGCCCTTTAAGCAACAAGAGCTAGATCCTATTCAAAGCTTTCTCTGAGGTCGACACCAGAACGGCAGAACTAGAAGAACACCTCATTCCGCCGTGTAGGCACAGGTAGATGACAAGTCAGCACTCAGCAGTATCTGTCTTCCTCATTCAAGCAGCCACAACCACGAAACCAACACGACGAACCTACTGGTCCTTAATTTAGCCAAGACACCAGCTTCCTCACTACCTTAATTTAGCCAAGTCGAGCAACATAATACGGAAGTCACTTAGGCCCCCCAAAAATGGTTGAGGCAGCAAAGGAAAGGACAAGAGAGAGCGGGCCAAATATGGCTTCGGAAACGTCCTACGCCGCCGTCGGCGTCATCCTCTCCGTCTTCGTCGTCGCCGCGGCGTCCGCAGACCCCACGGCGGCACCTACGGCCGCGCCGTCGAGAAAGTACTCGCTCGAGGAGGCGTGCAAGCAGACCGCGGGGCACCAGGACTTGTGCGTGGCGACGCTGTCCGCGGACCCGTCGTCCAAGACGGCCGACACTGCGGGGCTGGCCCGGTTGGCCATCCAGGCGGCGCAGCGGAACGCGTCGGAGACGGCGACCTACCTCTCCAGCATCTACGACGACGACAGCCTCGAGAACAAGACGGCGCAGCTGCAGCAGTGCCTCGAGGACTGCGGCGAGAGGTCAGTGCGTCGTGTCTGTCTGTGCCTGCCTTCCTCGAGTGCTATATGTGCGTAGCTGATGACAAGCACGTCCGGCCGAGTGCATGCAGGTACGAGTCGGCGGTGGAGCAGCTGTCGGACGCGACGTCGGCGGTGGACACGGGGGCGTACAGCGAGTCGGAGGCGCTGGTGGTGGCGAGCCAGGCGGAGGTGAAGCTGTGCCAGCGGGGGTGCCAGGGCGTGCCGGACCACCGCAACGTCCTCACGGCGCGCAACCGCGACGTCGACCAGCTCTGCAGCATCGCGCTCACCATCACCAAGCTCATCGGCGGACCGCCATCGTGATACAGCCATACAGGACGTGATCAACATATATATATATTGATGGATTGCTCAGCTCTCGATCATGGCATCAGCTAGTTTGTTGTACAACCATGTCGCGCCCTGTGGCTATCAACTTCCATTGTAAGCAGATCGGGTACTCGGTGGTTAATCAGATTAAATTACCTGAAAGTTTTTGATCCATATATTCTGTCAGCGAAATTCTTGTACCATAGTGGTGACATAATGGAATGCATATATATCTAATCTAAAGATATGAGAACGTGTAGAGCTCAACCTCAATGAGAGCGTCCACGTCACCCCGATTAATTCTGACCGTCCGATCTTCGATCCTCCGACTGGTATTGCTTGAAGCCGCTTCCATCCGGAGCATATTCGCGTGGCTTTCTGCTGCTTCCGCTTCTACTAGGCACCAAATATATATGTCGGCTTCTGATTCACAGCACACCCACATCCTCTCTCTCTCTCGTGTCCGTCTCCTCCCTCTCCCTCGCTCTGGGCGGCTAGGGCGGGCCCCATCGCGTGCATCCCGGTGGCGGCGGCGGCGGCCCCCGGGCGTGGCAGCCCTGGCATGGGCAGGCCCGACGCAGCGGCAGCGCGGCTCGGTGCAGTGGCAGCCGCGGCACAGGTGCGGCGGGCACGACGCCGACCTCGGCATGGGTGGCCTCCTGGCGCGACGACGGCGCAGATCCGGTGGCGTGGCGCGCTGGCGGCCCAGATCCAGTGGTGTGGCATGGTGGCGACGCAAATCCAGCAGCGCAATGGTGCGGGTGGGCCCTGGTCACGAGCGTCCCGGCACAGAAGCATCGGCACGAGCGTGCTCCGGTCGCGAGTCTCCCAGCACGGCGGCTCCCGACGGCAGGCGCGGACGCGGAGCGAGGGTAAAGGAGCCTAGCGACGTTCTCTTCCTCTTTTATTTACTCCTCCCTTCTCCCTCTATTCGAGCAGCTGCAAGTGGGCACAAGACCCCGGCGCGCAAGGCTCCCGATTTGGTGGCGTGGCAGTACGGGCGGGCCCGGCCGCGAGCGTCCTGGCGTGGCAGCACCGGCTCTGGTGGTCTGACGCGGCCGCCTACCGACGCGGCGCTGTAACGGCGCGAGCATCCGGATGCTACCCTCAATCGATCTGTGCAGGACGGAGGCCAGGAGCAAAGGGTCCAGCGGGGGCGCGAGCAGCAGGGAGGAGGTCTGGCCTCCGTCCATTCGGCGCTCGGTGAGCAGCAATAGCCAGCAGGGGGCGGGGCAGATAGAGCCCAAAACCCCAAGGCCATAATCCCTCTTCAAATTTCAGTCACCATGGATGGGGATTGCAATCTTTAGAGGTACAAGAATAGCTGTACCATTTCCCTGTACCAAATACAAGCCTGATAATGAATCGGTAAGGAGCTAGCCATGACAAGCGGCTGATTTTTGCAACCTGCAGGGGCAGGAGTAGCTGACTAGCCAGCAGCGAGGTGAGTGGCCCTGCCTGGAGCGGCCTGCAGAACAATAAATGTACTTGAGCAGGGCTTGCTAGCAAGTGAATCATTACATGGAGCCACTTCAAAATCAGGGTATTTTGATTTACTTCTTTCTCTAATTTCAGAACTATATCTTTGTATTCGCTTGCTTCTTTGATTCCTGTTGTATAGCTGTCACAGTGAGTATAACTTTGCTGTTTGGAATATGACTTCACTTTTAGCTAATATATGAACTCTATCACCGGAATATGTAAAGCAATCACTGTGGCAATGACAATAAGCCTACTAAGGAAACAAACATTAAACTTTCAAGTTTCTATTCATATTATTCTTTCCACTATGGGTAAATGTATAACTTTTTCAAGAATTTTGATTGCTAAAATACTATGTTGTTGCATCAATTTTAATTATGTGTAAAGTAGCAGTTGTCTACAGATAGAGACTAAGCTGCTATGAAATTGTCGTGCTAAATGCTATTTATAACCATAAGGAAACATCTTCAACTCAAATATGGATAATAGATATCTTTTATACTTGATGCAAAGATAGATATTCATATTTCTTTATTCCCTTGCAAAAAACTGAATTCTTGTTTCTCTTGCATTGAAACGAAGGAGATTATTGCTAGCAGGTTGTAAATGGGCAAGGATGATGCAAAGCTCTGCTTACCCTACTGTAATGTACGTGGATATTTGGGGAATATTAGGGATAACTAGGCCTTATGCTTTGCCAAGAGCTTGAGAGATTGGGGGAGACTAGAATTGTTGTTTCTTCATAATTCATTGCTTGCCTTCAATAATCTGAGTACAAGGCATATATAGGCCAGCCGGCCCTAATTTTGGAAACAACTTATTTAGCCTGATCTCCTCCTAACCACTAGGATAGAAACAAACTCCTAATTATTTAGCCTAATCTCCTCCTAGCCACTAGACTCAGTCCTGCCTTGGCCTGATCTCCTCCTAGCCACTAGACACGGTCCTGCCATGTGTATCCGCGGTCATCGCGGCTGTCCTCCGTGCGCGCTGCACGCTCTGCTGCTCGGCGCACGTCTCGCGCCCTGTGGCGCCTGGTGTAGGTGCGTCCCCACATGACAGTCGCAGCCTGTTGGCTGCCCATGACAGGCTGCCCCGCCCTCGGAGATCCAGCTTGTCCTCGAGCTGGATAGTTGCCACGGACCTATTTGACGCAACATAGGGTGAAGCCTTTTACATTTCAGCTTACCTTTGTTATTGAAGATTAAAGTTGAAAATAAATTTGAAACTAAAATATAAATTTGGACGACGGCTACGTCCTCGTGTCCTCCTGGATCCCAAGGAAAGAGCGCCTCTGCCGGCTTCATGTGGGCTGAAGGGTAAAGTTTGAAGCAGCCCGCGCTTACGTTGGATTTGTCTAGCACCACGGCAGGAATAAGGATGAATGAGACGCCCATAGCCTTTGATGCCTGATGCTGGACGATGCTGCGAGTTCGTTGCACGGGAAGTGCCCATACTTGGACCTCCACTTCTATTGGAGCAGCAGGCCGTATCGGTGAGTCCGAGTGGATGAACACGCACGACAGCGACGAGCTGAGGAGCATGCGCATCTTCCGCACCATGCGACGGACAAGCAATCCTCGCACTGCTGCCTGGAGGCGCACCGTTGCTTGCTCCTTCGATGCTTTTGTGGCACGAAGAGCCTGCGCTCGGCGGCGTGCCAGGAGTCTCCGTACTGTTGCCTGGAGGCGTACAGCCGCCCGGCGTTCGCGGTCCTCCTTGTCCTTCGCCTCGAGACGCGCCCGGAGGCGATCCAGTTGTGTGGACACCTCATCAAGGATGCGCAGGGAGTTGTCGATGCCAAGGGCCACCCGATGGAGCAGGCTGGGGCACGGGGGCGATTTGAAGCGCCGATGTAGGAGCTCGGTGAAGCGACGCCACGTCGGGGTGCCCTCCTCCTGGATCTGGAGGAACCACGTACAAGCGCCATCGTCCAGATGACAGGAAGCCATCCACACCTTTTCTTCCTCCATGATGCGCTCTTGAAGGAAGTATGTGTCGCAGCTGTTGATGAAGATGAGGGGTTCGGAATTACCGTCGTAACGCGGAAAACCCAGTTTCTGGAACCGCGGCGGACGATTGTAGTGGTGTTTCTCGGCAGCCGAACTGTTGCTGGACGCCGAGCGCTCAGCGGACAGGGCCTTGATGGCGGCGGCGTTGGCCTTCACGGAGGCCTGGAGGTCCCTCAAGGCGTCGGTGTTGGCCTTCATGGCGGTTGTGATGGTCTCCAGGGAAGCTTTGAGGTCGGTGGTGCAGGGGGAGGCGGACGGCGGCCTGGTGGTTGTGGTGCGGGTGATTGGCGGCTGGCTGGTGTTTGGCGCAGGAGGTGGGGGACAACGGCTGGTGGTGGGGAATGTTGGCGCGGCGGCGGTGGTGGGGGATGGATCGGGCGGCGGCTGAGATCGATGGATGAGGATCGGCTGATCTGTTTTTTTTTTTGAACGTAGGAGAGGATCTGGATCGATGGATGACGAGTTGGAACTGGAAGATGAGGATCGCTGGACTCTAGATACCAGATGTAATGTACGTGGATATTTGGGGAATATTAGGGATAACTAGGCCTTATGCTTTGCCAAGAGCTTGAGAGATTGGGGGAGACTAGAATTGTTGTTTCTTCATAATTCATTGCTTGCCTTCAATAATCTGAGTACAAGGCATATATAGGCCAGCCGACCCTAATTTTGGAAACAACTTATTTAGCCTGATCTCCTCCTAACCACTAGGATAGAAACAAACTCCTAATTATTTAGCCTAATCTCCTCCTAGCCACTAGACTCAGTCCTGCCTTGGCCTGATCTCCTCTTAGCCACTAGACTCGGTCCTGCCATGTGTATCCGTGGTCATCGCGGCTGTCCTCCGTGCGCGCTGCACGCTCTGCTGCTCGGCGCACGTCTCGCGCCCTGTGGCGCCTGGTGTAGGTGCGTCCCCACATGACAGTCGCAGCCTGTTGGCTGCCATGACAGGCTGCCCATGACACCTACCCCTGTCAGTGTACTTCTTGAGATTTTATTGAAGAGTACTGGTTAACTGGCTTCTGATTGTAGGAGACTGCATTGCCCAGTTCTTGGTATGAGGCGTTGTCGGTTTTGCACTTGATGGCAAAAGGGTACATTTATCATTGATGCACAAAAATATATTTATATTTTTTATTGCTACAGAGGTGCATTTACAAATTTGAGCAACTTGTGGTTCTTGTCACATGCATCATGGTAATTATTTCCATCCACTTTTCCATCTAGGTTCTTGGAGTGTGCTATCCAACATGTTCTTCCTATGATATCCCCAGAGAATAGGTGGGTTGAGCTGCCTTCCCACTTACAAAAGGCTTATAGTTTTGTAGTTAGTGCAGGAGCTATTGTTCTTAAATGCCATTTCGTGTAGGAAAGGTCTTCCTGTAGACTTAGTTGAAGGAGTCCTGAAAGCGATCTGCATGCAAGCTCTGGGTAGTATGTGATCCTCTCTGGGTCAACTATTGCATTGCCTTCACATGTTGCAGCCACAGCTCCGGGCACATTTCCACTGAATATTACAAAAATAGTTTCGTTAAGGTTCACTTTTGTAGCCACTCTGATTCAGCAGGCCTACTACAGGCCAAAAAAAACCTATTAGGTTGCTTCAGTGGTAACTGTAACAGAACCGTCCAATTATACGAGATTAAGTAAGAAAATCATCCAACGGACGGACAATTTACCCAACTTAAGCCCGTATAACCCGGTAGTCCGTGAAATCTCGACGGATTTCAAACCATTTCACATCACAGCCAAGATCGTAATAAGTTTAGCGATTACCTTCATAAGTTACATAGTAGTTCGCGGCACAAAATACATCGGAGTTTAAACATAGTTATTACAAACCAGTTTCGAATAAAGTAGCGGAAGCATTAGTTCAAAGCGCACACACACACATGTTTCCAAAATACAGTGCCAGCTCGCGATCATCTCCCACAAAAGCATCAGGCGAGGAGTAGTGAATGACCATTGCCCATGGTCCTAGGCTTCGCCCATCGCAGGGTAGAGACAGTTGATACAATAACCATAGTACATCTGTCCATCTGCAACAAGTAGGAACAAAGCCCTGAGTACGAGAAGGTACTCAGCTAGACTTACCCGACAGAACCAAAACAAAAAGACGCCAAGGATCATGATAGGCTTTTTGGTGGGGTAGCTGACTCATTTGCAAGAAAGCATTTTTAGCTTACCGAATCATTTACAAAAGCATAGCATATTTTATTTCTTTATTCCCCTGTCAACTATGTTTGCACTTTATGCTGAAGTAATCATGTAATTAAGCAAGCAAGGATTACCATTGATAATTAACCATAATTACCATGTCATTTTCCACATAACTATCCAAGTGTTTCATCAATATTACTACGATGAAGTAACTCAAGTCAAGTGTTCACTATCCAGTGAACGATGGCGATTCGAATCGATTATTGACCAGCTGGTAATTTATTCCTCACACAAACCTCACTCACCCGCTAAAGTGAGGTATTGGTCACCGAGTCAACCATTCAGGTAAAGTCGCGAGCTTGCCAGGAACCACATGTACCCGGGGGCCGCCCGACTGCTCTTTGGCCTTATCATCGCGCCCCCGTTTCCTGCCACTACTGCTCCGGTACAGTGCGTTGCGGGCAATCCACTCGGCCCGAATAATCTCCCGGCTTCGCGGTCGAAAGGTACTTTATTCGGCCAGCTAAATGTGAGGCATGCGTTCAACATGACCCGAGGCCCGACATCGGACGGTCCTTAATCGACACAGACGGAAGACACTACAGTCCAGAACCCTGCAAGCTTCCGCCCGGTCTCACATTCATTTCCACACTTAGTTATTCTCACATGACATTTCTTTCACATAAAACCAGGTAATCCCCTATAGCTCGCGGATGACAGGCAATCACCCGACTTCTACCGGTCTAAGCAAGCTAAGCAATTATTGACCGTGGACACCAGGGTGACAAGGATCGGGTAAGACAAGGTGAAACAAGGTATAATGCAGCAACGTTTGCAAACAACCCCTAAACTTAATGCATCAGATTAAGTAAAATTAATAAATAATTATTTGCAAACCGGGGGAGAAATGCTCCGGGGCTTGCCTCGCTCGAAGGTACTGGGACGATGGTCAGGGCACTCCGGAAGCTCTTCACCGGACTCCTCTTCTGCTTCTGCTGGCTCCGGCTCCGTCACTTCGAGCTGCTCCTCTGCGTTCTCGGGAACAACTGTCGGAACCACTTCCTGCGATCCTGTATGATGCAGAAGTATGAGTGCAACATGCATAGGTGCATTGCAGAGGTGATATGAGATGATGATGATGCGGAATGCATGCGATGTAATGAATATGTTACGTTATCGGATTCTGTGGAACTTATGACTCTTCTACAAGGTAGTCTACGTCATCCAAGAACATGTACTCGGAGACTACCACCACTATTTTCTACCATGCGAGAGTATTAAACAATTAATATGCTTCAAAGATACACCAAAGTATATTTTTCTAACTAACTTTGCATTAAGAATAAATAGAAACCCTAATTAGTCCTAAGGTTGAACAGCAACACATATTTTAGTAGCTCAGAAAAATCTTATAAAATTACAGTGGATTACTAATATCAAGAATAGCTTGAAATAAAAATTTTACTGCATTTGGATAACTAGAACTGCCTATACAAAAATAACAAACTAAGGCCTAAAATAGATATTTAAAATACTTTACATTATGAAAAGTATCAAACAACAGATTTAGGAATTTTTCTACTATCTATTACCTAAACAAACACTATAGAAAAATTATCACTTGCATGTTTTATTCAAATTTATTTAAATAACAAAAATAACAAATATTAGTGATAGAAAGCATTTGAACTGCAACTATACATTTTTCTACAGAACAACCATGAAATAAAATTACCCTAGCAAGTACATGGCATAACAGGATTAATAAACTTGGAACCACATTTTTCTGATTTTTCTACATTTTCTTATCAATTTTTCAAGAAAACACCAATTTCAAGGATTAAATAAAACACTACAGAAAAGTAATGAAATATTGACATGCAACATTTTTATATTGTAGATCTGATTCAAATGAGTATATAAAAATTTATTTCACCAATTTTGGAGCTAAAATGACCAAGAAATCATTTTCCCAAGTGTTTTTCATCAAGAATAATAAAAGAAATAGAAATTTGTTTTTCTGTAAAAGGGATTGGGCCGGCCCGAGATCAACAGTCGGCCCGTGGCCGTTTCCGGCCTGTCTCGCGCGCGCGGGCGAACCGCCGAGCCGGCCCGCTCGGGGCGCGGCCCAGGGGCACGGCTTCGCCCCCGCGAGGAGCCGAGCGCGTCGCCGGCGTCCGCGCGCTCGACGTCGCGGTGGCGGCTGCGGCCAACCGGCCATTGCCGGCCAAATCCCGACCACCGAGCGAGCGCACAACACTCGCCAAGAACTCGCGAACTCGAGAGGAGGACTTGGGGAGACGGAGAGGGAGTGAGCGAGGCGGTGGACGGAGCGCCCGGCCGGCGGCACCGACGCGGTGGCGCGGCGAGGAAGAGCTCGATTGAGCCTTACCGCTCCAAACGAGGAGACGCCGAGGCTTGTTCGGAGAAGAGGGGAACGGGGCGGAGCTTTGGGCACAGGCAATCGAGAGGAGACGGTCAGCCGATGCCGGAACGAGGCGGAGATGGGGGGGCGGCGCACGGTGGCGAGCGGCGCTCCGCGGTGGAGGGCGTCGGGGGAGGAAGAGAGGGAGCAAATGGGGTCGTGCGAGCTGGAGACCTGGCGCTCGGGAGTTTTGAAGTGGAGCGCGAGCACGGGGTCCACGGACGGCCACGCGGGGCGTCGCCGGCATGCGGCCGCCACGCGGCGGGCACGTCCTGCCGGGGCGCCAGTGCGCGCGGGCGCGGCGGGAAGAAGAGGGAGGGGGAGGCCGGCTGGGCCGGGCCGGGGCGGAGGCGGTGCGGGCGCGCGCGCGCGGTTGGCGCGGGCCGCATCTGGCCATGGGCCGAACCGGAGGCGGTGGCCCGCGAGGGGAAAAAAACGAATTTTTGATTTTCAGTTTTCAAATTTAAATGTATTTCAAACTTCAAACCATATTTTGAACAAGAAGAAGACATTTTATGGATTTGGCCCAAAAATAAAAGTTGCTCGAAATTAAATTCTCTACAACTTTGATTAAGGGGCCAACTCAAAATTCTTGATAGATTTTGAATGACAAAATAAAAGCTAGAATAGGGGAAAATTTTGAATATTTTTCATAATTATTTTTGAACAAGTTTTGACAAAATTTGAGCTCCAAAATTTGAACTAGGGTTCCAAGTGATGTAGAATTGATAGTTGCAAGGTTTTTGGTACAATGTGATTATCATATTAATACAATTTATCACATACGTTAATTTCAAGCTTTTGTTTAAATCAAATTATAAATTGTCACACATGATCATGATGTTATGAATGCGGTGCAATATGATTGCTATGCAGAAATGCATTTCGTAACACCGGAGTGTTACAGCCTTCCCCCCTTATAAAAATCTCGTCCCGAGATTTGGGTTACGAACCATTTATTATAAAAATCTTCGTAGGCATTCTTTAAGTATTCACCCGTTTCCCAAGATGCATCCCCTTCATCGTGATGACTCCATTGTATCTTATATGTTTTCACCACACTGTTTCGAGTGGCCCTTTCCTTGGTATCCAATACTCGAATTGGCTGCTCACGATACACCAGATCTGACTTCAGTTTTATGCCTCGAGGTTCAATCTTTTCCTCTGGAACGCGCAAACATTTCTTGAGATGTGATACATGAAAAACTGGGAATATAGCACCCATTGACTCTGGTAACTCCAATTTGTAAGCCACAGGACCCTTTCGTTCCAGGATTTTGTAAGGTCCCACAAATCTGGCGGCCAGCTTTCTGCGCACACCAAACCTTTTCTTTTTCATTGGTGTAACTTTTAGATAAACATAGTCACCAACTTCGAACACAAGCGGTCTCCTTCTCTTATCTGCATAACCTTTCTGTCGTGACTGAGCTGCTCTCATATTCTGCTGGATGATATGAACTTTTCTTTCGGCTTCCTCTACGAAGTCAATACCATAATACCTTCTTTCGCCTGGCTCAATCCAGTTTAACGGTGTTCTACACTTTCGGCCATACAGAGCCTCAAAAGGTGCCATCTTGATACTCTCTTGATAGCTGTTATTGTATGAGAACTCTGCTAATGGTAACCATGACTCCCACGAACCTCTGGAAGACAACACACAAGCTCTTAACATATCCTCTAGAACAGCATTAACTCTCTCAGTTTGACCATCTGTTTGAGGATGATAGGCTGTGCTACGAATCAGACTCGTCCCCAAACCTTTGTGCAAATGCTCCCAAAAGTGAGCAGTGAACTGTGACCCTCTGTCAGACACTATAGTCTTTGGTATGCCATGCAATCTCACAATCTCTGCAATATACTTCTCAGCATATTGAGGTGGTCTATATTCCGTTTTGACAGGCAAAAAGTGGGTTGTCTTAGTAAGACGATCCACAATTACCCAAATGGAATCGTGACCTTTTTGAGTGGTGGGTAGACCCGTGATAAAATCCATACTTATGTCATCCCACTTCCAACTTGGTACTGACAAAGGTTGTAGCATTCCAGCAGGCTTCATGTGAATTGCTTTTACTCTACAACATGTGTCACATCTGGCTACATACGCTGCAATTTCCTTCTTCATCTTGGTCCACCAATAACGAGGTCTTAGTTCTTGATACATTTTACTGCTGCCAGGATGAATAGACAACTTAGAGAGATGAGCTTCATCCATAATTTTATTCTTAAGCTCTCTATCCTTTGGGACAACAAGACGGTTGTCGAACCACAACACATCTTGCTCATCCACCCTGAAGTGTTTCGAGGGTTCTTCTTGAATCTTCTTTTTGATGTGGAATATCCCTTTGTCTGCTTTCTGACCTTCTATAATCTTACTCTCTAAGGAACAACTGACCTGAATACTATGTAGCACAGCAGGGTGCATTAGATCGAAACCATCTTCCAGCAAGGGTTGCACATTCAGACAATGTGACTTTCTGCTTAAAGCATCAGCTACCACATTGGCTTTTCCAGGGTGATACTGTACATTCAAGTTGTAGTCTTTGATCAGCTCTAACCATCTCCGCTATCTCATGTTCAATTCTGGTTGGGTGAAAATGTACTTGAGACTCTTATGATCGGTGAAAATATTGCACACATTACCCAGTAGATAGTGTCTCCAAATCTTTAAGGCATGCACTACAGCGGCAAGCTCAAGATCATGTGTCGGATAATTGATTTCATGTTTTCTCAACTGCCGGGAGGCATAAGCAATGACTCTTCCTTCTTGCATTAGCACACACCCTAATCCTGTTTTTGATGCGTCACAGAACACATCAAAAGGTTTCTCGATGTCGGGCTGGGCAAGAACTGGAGCAGTGGTCAACAGTTTCCGCAAGGTATGGAAAGCTGTCTCACACTCCTCTGTCCACACAAACTTGTGATCTTTCTGTAACAGACTTGTCATTGGCTTGGCAATCTTCGAGAAGTCTGGGATAAAACGGCGATAGTAACCCGCTAACCCTAGGAAACTCCTGACTGACACTGTGGTTGGAGTCTTCCAATCCATAACCTCTTGCACTTTACTCAGATCTACAGAAACTCCATTCTCAGATAGGATATGACCGAGGAAAGGAACTTTCTTTAACCAAAATTCACATTTGCTGAACTTAGCATATAACTTATGATCTCTCAGCCTGGTCAAGGCAATTCTCAGATGCTCTTCATGATCTTTCTCGTTTTCAGAGTATACTAGAATGTCATCAATGAAGATAACTACAAACTTGTCCAACTCTGGCATGAAAACCGTATTCATCAGATACATAAAATATGCAGGAGCATTTGTTAGTCCAAATGACATAACAAGATACTCGTACAACCCGTATCTGGTAGAAAAGGCGGTTTTCGGAACATCTTGTGGTCTAATCTTTATCTGATGATACCCAGACCTTAAGTCTATCTTGGAGAACACTCTAGCTTTAGCTAACTGATCAAACAGAACATCAATATGAGGCAAGGGATATTTATTCTTGATGGTTACAGCATTAAGAGGTCGATAATCCACACACATCCTGAGAGTACCCTCTTTCTTTTTCTTTACGAACAAGGCAGGACATCCCCATTCAGACTTACTTGGGCGAATAAACCCCTTCTTTAATAACTCTTCCAACTGTTTCTTCAACTCAGCTAACTCATCCGGAGGCATCCGATAAGGTCTCCTCGAAATTGGAGCTGTCCCGGGGATCAACTCGATTCCAAACTCAACATCTCTATCTGGAGGAAGGCCAGGTAACTCGTCTGGAAACACATCCGGGAACTCACACACCACTGGGATCTGATGGATAGGAGCAACTTCCATGGCACAGGTCACACTCACAAGATCTGTTCTTTTAGGCAATGGTACCTGGAAAGTACCCTCTGCCTGGGGATCTTTAAGGGTAAGCATCCGACTGCTTGTATCTATGACTGCTTCCCAGTCTTTCATCCAGTTCATTCCTATTATTACATCCAAAACTAGTCCAGGCATAACTACTAGGTTCACTCGAAACTTCCGACTACCTAACTCAAGGGTTGCCCCTCTAACCATCTTATTGGTTAACACATCAGCTCCTGCTGAACTTATGCGATAACCATAACTCAATTCTGTGCATAGTTGTTCATGCTTCCGTGCAAATGCTTGACTCATAAAAGAATGCGAGGATCCAGAATCAAAAAGAACAACTGCAGGGTGATGGTTCACAAGAAACTTACCAGCAGTTACGGGCTCTCCCTCAGGAACTTCATCAATGGTGGTGTGGTGCACACGAGCATTGTAAGTCTGTTGCTTCTTTTTAGGCGGATAAGGGCAGAACTTTGAAAAATGGCCTGGCTGACCACAGTTGTAGCAGGGCCCTTTCACTGTACCAGCAGACCCTATAGCTCCCTTGGAGTTGCTCTGTTCTGCAGCTGCGTTGGTCTTTGTTGGCGGCACTGCCATCTTGTATGGTTTCTGTGGCCCCTTGTAGTTCTGGGTTTTATGCTGCGGCGGCCTGAACCTCGCACCAGGTGCGGACGGACGATAAGATGAACGATTTGCAGTGAAAACTCTGGACTGGGATGGTCCTGACTCAAACACTCTCTTACGATTCTTGGATGCGGTGTAAGCGTTATTGTTCTTCTCTTGCTTCAAACAGTCACTGATAAAGTCGTTGAATCTGTTGCGGGTATTGGTACCTATATGCTTCATCATCTTCGGACTTAACCCTCTCTTGAAACTAGCAATCTTCTTTGCATCTGTGTCAACCATGTCTGGAGAATAGCGGCACAAGTTATTAAAGGCATGCAGATACTGGGTCACCGTCTTGGTACCCTGATTCAAGGCTAAGAACTCTCCAAGCTTCATCTCAACCAAGCCTGGGGGAATATAAACTCCCTTAAAAGCTTCAGTGAAATCCCTCCAAGAAATCTGGGCATTAGGAGGAAAAGTGGTGCGGTGATGCTTCCACCACATTCCTGCTGGTCCTTGTAACTGATGTGCAGCATACTCTACTTTCAGAACTTCTGTCAGCCTTAGCACACGGAACTTATCTTCCATAGTGTTGATCCATTCTTCGGCATCAAGTGGCTCTGCTGCTTCCTTGAAAATAGGTGGCCTAGTATCCATGAAATCCTTGAAACTGCTGTACTGGTTCACTCCATGGCCACCACCTTGGTTATTTCCTCTTTGAACATTTTCCGCGATGGTACGCAGAAAGTCTTCCATATTCCTCTGTGACTGTTCAGTACTGCGTTGACTTCCAAGAAACTGTGTGAAGAACATTTCTGCGGTGAGCGGCGGAGGAGGGGGCAAATGTGGTTCTGGACGTGGTTCCTGGTGGTTGACATTGTTGGCACCACTTCCACCAGCTCCTGCACCATTGCCACCAGTCTCAGCGGCTTCATACGTAGCACGACGAGTGTTGGCCATCTGCATATTTCAGCAACAAGCACAATTGAGTGAAGTTGTAAAATTGTGTCCGAATGAACAATCATGCCATACTGAATTCATTGGAGAGAACAAGTCATACAAGAAAACAGAGGCGCAATAATTTCATTCCAATTAAACAACAGCACCAAATAAGTTACTTCAAATGCAACATCGCGTTCCATACAACCACGTTGCCAGCATACACACACTGGACTTTTATGCGTTCGGGTATCGCATACACAACCAAACTCCAAAGATCGTCAGTCTCAAGGTCGAACAGGATACAACATGATACATGGAAACCAAAAGAAGGCCATCGTGTCAAGCCTAGCTACTAACGCAGGACACTATCCTAATCCTCGGGGCCATCGTCGATGTCGGAGGCGTCGCCATCGCTACCTTCAGCAGCGGCGTCATCGTCGATGTCCATCTGAGCGGCGTTCGGAGGAGCATACGGGCCCATCCCGTTGTAGAGGGCATGGAACTCTTCATGCAAGTTGGCATTGTACTCTTCTAACTCCTCGACCCTCTGCCTCAGAAGGTCCCTCTCGTTCCAGGCTTCATTCCTTTCTTGTACTAGCTGTTCCATCAGGCGATCTGCATTTCTGTTGGCCTGAGTCAGCCTCTGTACCTGCTGCATGGAACTCTCGCCTCTCTCGAGAGCTCGGTCCCGCTGCAAACTCATGTCAGCCAACTGCTCCTGCAGGCTAGCTATGGCACGTGCTTGCTTCTTCTTCTGTTTTCTTGCTTCAAGCCGATCATCACCGCGTAGGCCAGTCAAGGTCCAATAGGTATTCTCCAGACCTTGATATGCTCTGATGGCTGCATACATGGCACTCATGGTGTGGTTGTCGCTAGCCCGTCCTTCACTGGGGCCTCTAACTAGGGCACTTCCTTGCGGCTGTACCCAAACGGCATCGCGAGGATCATCTCTCGGGAAGGTACCGGCCAAAGCTGCTGCTAACTCATTGGGAAATCTGCTCATGATGTCTCGGATGACGCGAAAAGCTGCGCCCTCTGCACCCTCGACTGGAGTGCGTCCTTCGAACTCCAAATGCCAACCATCCCATTCTGGCGCATCACCAAGAGCAGGGACGGTGATCTCTACAACAGCAAGCCCATCTTCAGCTAACTGGCTCTCGCTCCAAGAGTAAACTGGCTCTTGTCCCTCCGGGTACCCCACATCATGAAGCACTCTCCAAAGCAAGGTGGGCATGCCAAACTCGCTTAGAAAAGTGTCCGTGTTGCGGTGCTCCCGCGGGGCTAGCTGACGACGGGGTGCTCTTCCGCCAGTGGACTTGCGGGCAGTCTGCTTCGTGCGGGCCATCTGTAGCACAAGTTTTAATTACCCGGTGAGAACATATTTTAGTTGAGGTCACTTTTATCAAAATGGGATAATCCTTTTATAAGGGGAGGAATGCATGCCATGAATGGAATGCGCAGACAATATGATGCATGCACGAGTCTTACGTTCTCACAAACTTATGAAATAAAAGCATCTAACGGTGAATTCGGTGGCATACAAACGATCTCTCATATACGTAACTAATTCGGTCTACACGATACGCTGTTATGTACCCAAACGGCATCGCGAGGATCATCTCTCGGGAAGGTACCGGCCAAAGCTGCTGCTAACTCATTGGGAAATCTGCTCATGATGTCTCGGATGACGCGAAAAGTTGCGCCCTCTGCACCCTCGACTGGAGTGCGTCCTTCGAACTCCAAATGCCAACCATCCCATTCTGGCGCATCACCAAGAGCAGGGACGGTGATCTCTACAACAGCAAGCCCATCTTCAGCTAACTGGCTCTCGCTCCAAGAGTAAACTGGCTCTTGTCCCTCCGGGTACCCCACATCATGAAGCACTCTCCAAAGCAAGGTGGGCATGCCAAACTCGCTTAGAAAAGTGTCCGTGTTGCGGTGCTCCCGCGGGGCTAGCTGACGACGGGGTGCTCTTCCGCCAGTGGACTTGCGGGCAGTCTGCTTCGTGCGGGCCATCTGTAGCACAAGTTTTAATTACCCGGTGAGAACATATTTTAGTTGAGGTCACTTTTATCAAAATGGGATAATCCTTTTATAAGGGGAGGAATGCATGCCATGAATGGAATGCGCAGACAATATGATGCATGCACGAGTCTTACGTTCTCACAAACTTATGAAATAAAAGCATCTAACGGTGAATTCGGTGGCATACAAACGATCTCTCATATACGTAACTAATTCGGTCTACACGATACGCTGTTATGTACCTGCAGAAAACTCATTTCAGCCCATCCCCCATGAATGCATGAAAGCAGTAAATCTACCTACACGCTTTACACGAATCCCCAGATGCGTGTACAACGGTAGTAACTACCCAAACACATCGTCCTATTGACGGCATCACCTCAACGGACGGAACACCCACACATGCGACACTTTTATAAAAACATGTGTAAAACATGTAATTATCCAAGTATCATATAAGCACTTCCCTAGATCGGCGGTGTATCCGATCATGCTCTCACAGCTCACACTTACCGAAGCGTAGAGGTAACTGATCCATACATTACCACTCAATTAAGTGGCACTCATACAATAGCACGCCGTATGAGCAACGAAAAAGAAATATGGTGCAGAACCCCAAGTTAGTACTTAAATAGCCACCTAGAGTCCTTAACTGGGCATACAGGATATGACCACTGGCACACTTTTTAGTTTCAAAATCACACTTTTTAAACAGGGTTTTGGTTTAAATACACTTATGAACAGTAATTACGCTAAACCATGCTCCGATGCCAGCTGTAACAGAACCGCCCAATTATACGAGATTAAGTAAGAAAATCATCCAACGGACGGATAATTTACCCAACTTAAGCCCGTATAACCCGGTAGTCCGTGAAATCTCGACGGATTTCAAACCATTTCACATCACAGCCAAGATCGTAATAAGTTTAGCGATTACCTTCATAAGTTACATAGTAGTTCGCGGCACAAAATACATCGGAGTTTAAACATAGTTATTACAAACCAGTTTCGAATAAAGTAGCGGAAGCATTAGTTCAAAGCGCGCACACACACACACACATGTTTCCAAAATACAGTGCCAGCTCGCGATCATCTCCCACAAAAGCATCAGGCGAGGAGTAGTGAATGACCATTGCCCATGGTCCTAGGCTTCGCCTATCGCAGGGTAGAGACAGTTGATACAATAACCATAGTACATCTGTCCATCTGCAACAAGTAGGAACAAAGCCCTGAGTACGAGAAGGTACTCAGCTAGACTTACCCGACAGAACCAAAACAAAAAGACTCCAAGGATCATGATAGGCTTTTTGGTGGGGTAGCTGACTCATTTGCAAGAAAGCATTTTTAGCTTACCGAATCATTTACAAAAGCATAGCATATTTTAATTCTTTATTCCCCTGTCAACTATGTTTGCACTTTATGCTGAAGTAATCATGTAATTAAGCAAGCAAGGATTACCATTGATAATTAACCATAATTACCATGTCATTTTCCACATAACTATCCAAGTGTTTCATCAATATTACTACGATGAAGTAACTCAAGTCAAGTGTTCACTATCCAGTGAACGATGGCGATTCGAATCGATTATTGACCAGCTGGTAATTTATTCCTCACACAAACCTCACTCACCCGCTAAAGTGAGGTATTGGTCACCGAGTCAACCATTCAGGTAAAGTCGCGAGCTTGCCAGGAACCACATGTACCCGGGGGCCGCCCGACTGCTCTTTGGCCTTATCATCGCGCCCCCGTTTCCTGCCACTACTGCTCCGGTACAGTGCGTTGCGGGCAATCCACTCGGCCCGAATAATCTCCCGGCTTCGCGGTCGAAAGGTACTTTATTCGGCCAGCTAAATGTGAGGCATGCGTTCAACATGACCCGAGGCCCGACATCGGACGGTCCTTAATCGACACAGACGGAAGACACTACAGTCCAGAACCCTGCAAGCTTCCGCCCGGTCTCACATTCATTTCCACACTTAGTTATTCTCACATGACATTTCTTTCACATAAAACCAGGTAATCCCCTATAGCTCGCGGATGACAGGCAATCACCCGACTTCTACCGGTCTAAGCAAGCTAAGCAATTATTGACCGTGGACACCAGGGTGACAAGGATCGGGTAAGACAAGGTGAAACAAGGTATAATGCAGCAACGTTTGCAAACAACCCCTAAACTTAATGCATCAGATTAAGTAAAATTAATAAATAATTATTTGCAAACCGGGGGAGAAATGCTCCGGGGCTTGCCTCGCTCGAAGGTACTGGGACGATGGTCAGGGCACTCCGGAAGCTCTTCACCGGACTCCTCTTCTGCTTCTGCTGGCTCCGGCTCCGTCACTTCGAGCTGCTCCTCTGCGTCCTCGGGAACAACTGTCGGAACCACTTCCTGCGATCCTGTATGATGCAGAAGTATGAGTGCAACATGCATAGGTGCATTGCAGAGGTGACATGAGATGATGATGATGCGGAATGCATGCGATGTAATGAATATGTTACGTTATCGGATTCTGTGGAACTTATGACTCTTCTACAAGGTAGTCTACGTCATCTAAGAACATGTACTCGGAGACTACCACCACTATTTTCTACCATGCGAGAGTATTAAACAATTAAGATGCTTCAAAGATACACCAAAGTATATTTTTCTAACTAACTTTGCATTAAGAATAAATAGAAACCCTAATTAGTCCTAAGGTTGAACAGCAACACATATTTTAGTAGCTCAGAAAAATCTTATAAAATTACAGTGGATTACTAATATCAAGAATAGCTTGACATAAAAATTTTACTGCATTTGGATAACTAGAACTGCCTATACAAAAATAACAAACTAAGGCCTAAAATAGATATTTAAAATACTTTACATTATGAAAAGTATCAAACAACAGATTTAGGAATTTTTCTACTATCTATTACCTAAACAAACACTATAGAAAAATTATCACTTGCATGTTTTATTCAAATTTATTTAAATAACAAAAATAACAAATATTAGTGATAGAAAGCATTTGAACTGCAACTATACATTTTTCTACAGAACAACCATGAAATAAAATTACCCTAGCAAGTACATGGCATAACAGGATTAATAAACTTGGAACCACATTTTTCTGATTTTTCTACATTTTCTTATCAATTTTTCAAGAAAACACCAATTTCAAGGATTAAATAAAACACTACAGAAAAGTAATGAAATATTGACATGCAACATTTTTATATTGTAGATCTGATTCAAATGAGTATATAAAAATTTATTTCACCAATTTTGGAGCTAAAATGACCAAGAAATCATTTTCCCAAGTGTTTTTCATCAAGAATAATAAAAGAAATAGAAATTTGTTTTTCTGTAAAAGGGATTGGGCCGGCCCGAGATCAACAGTCGGCCCGTGGCCGTTTCTGGCCTGTCTCGCGCGCGCGGGCGAACCGCCGAGCCGGCCCGCTCGGGGCGCGGCCCAGGGGCACGGCTTCGCCCCCGCGAGGAGCCGAGCGCGTCGCCGGCGTCCGCGCGCTCGACGTCGCGGTGGCGGCTGCGGCCAACCGGCCATTGCCGGCCAAATCCCGACCACCGAGCGAGCGCACAACACTCGCCAAGAACTCGCGAACTCGAGAGGAGGACTTGGGGAGACGGAGAGGGAGTGAGCGAGGCGGTGGACGGAGCGCCCGGCCGGCGGCACCGACGCGGTGGCGCGGCGAGGAAGAGCTCGATTGAGCCTTACCGCTCCAAACGAGGAGACGCCGAGGCTTGTTCGGAGAAGAGGGGAATGGGGCGGAGCTTTGGGCACAGGCAATCGAGAGGAGACGGTCAGCCGATGCCGGAACGAGGCGGAGATGGGGGGCGGCGCACGGTGGCGAGCGGCGCTCCGCGGTGGAGGGCGTCGGGGGAGGAAGAGAGGGAGCAAATGGGGTCGTGCGAGCTGGAGACCTGGCGCTCGGGAGTTTTGAAGTGGAGCGCGAGCGCGGGGTCCACGGACGGCCACGCGGGGCGTCGCCGGCATGCGGCCGCCACGCGGCGGGCGCGTCCTGCCGGGGCGCCAGTGCGCGCGGGCGCGGCGGGAAGAAGAGGGAGGGGGAGGCCGGCTGGGCCGGGCCGGGGCGGAGGCGGTGCGGGCGCGCGCGCGCGGTTGGCACGGGCCGCATCTGGCCATGGGCCGAACCGGAGGCGGTGGCCCGCGAGGGGAAAAAAACGAATTTTTGATTTTCAGTTTTCAAATTTAAATGTATTTCAAACTTCAAACCATATTTTGAACAAGAAGAAGACATTTTATGGATTTGGCCCAAAAATAAAAGTTGCTCGAAATTAAATTCTCTACAACTTTGATTAAGGGGCCAACTCAAAATTCTTGATAGATTTTGAATGACAAAATAAAAGCTAGAATAGGGGAAATTTTGAATATTTTTCATAATTATTTTTGAACAAGTTTTGACAAAATTTGAGCTCCAAAATTTGAACTAGGGTTCCAAGTGATGTAGAATTGATAGTTGCAAGGTTTTTGGTACAATGTGATTATCATATTAATACAATTTATCACATACGTTAATTTCAAGCTTTTGTTTAAATCAAATTATAAATTGTCACACATGATCATGATGTTATGAATGCGGTGCAATATGATTGCTATGCAGAAATGCATTTCGTAACACCGGAGTGTTACAGTAACACAGGTAATGAACAGATGGTCATCTTTTTTTTAGACAGAGCAAACAATCATCTTATACATCATTTACCATTCAATTTTTGGCTTTAGCTCAGGAGAGTGGAGATCAGGCTTTACCAAACAATCATCTTATACATCATTTACCACTTGTGGAGATCAGGCTTTAGCTCAGGAGAGTGGCTAAACAAGGTATGCTCCACCCTTCAATTTTTGGCTACGAATCTACTGTCTATGCATTGCACTTCCCTGATCGCGCGTTCTGCCGTGCAGCTTCTCCGTACTGGTCTGGGACTTTTGCTTGGATGGACCTGCCCCATTTTGCCATCCACTGGAGACTCAGCCTGCTTTTGATGGCCTCGTGTCTTCCGCGCTGGGAACTCAGCCAGATCATGGAGTTCCACGCTGAAGACCGCCGTAAAGTAATGTAGCTTCTAGCCGTGTTTCGGCTTCTAGGCTTGAAGAACTCCTTGTCTAATTCGCCTCTGCAGTGAGGCCTGTATATGTCGTCTGCGAACTTTAGCGCTGCGATGTTGCCAGCAGTACCGACACTTCTGTGACGCTGTTTAGCCACACCATCCCGCGCGAAATTAACTCGCGAACAACACTATGCATGTATGGTGGGCAAAAATATGGGCCTTGCTATTTAGTCGATGGGCCTACCTCTTTCACGTGATTAGCATTGCTTTACCTCATTTCATTGTGTTCTATTTGTGTTCTATTACCTCGTGGGCATGGTCGCGCGCGCATAGGCGCGCGCCAATCACTAGTAGACGATATAGACCCATACTATAAGGCATCCTTGGCTTTGCTGAAATAGTGGTTACTTCAGAACGATTTGGAGCGATTTTTTTAAAAAAAAAACCGACGATTTTTTCGGAACCCCTCACCGCAGATGATTTTGATCATCGAGGGTGTGTGTAAAAATCGTTAGATCATCAGTCATTAAGATAACCTTTCAGACGTGGATGATTATCACAAGAAAATTCTCGCCATATCAGATTCAGGTTCTTGAAAATTGTCACTTCTCCAAACCCAGAAGGGGATTCTAGGATTATCCTTTTGAACCTCTTCTAGGTAATCTATACCATACTATATTCTCATAAGATGATACACGCTAGCTAAAGATCCATCAGGTGTCTCATAACACATTGGAAACATAAATAGTTGTGACCATGAATATGACATCTATCAAATGTGATATATGAAATTTATGACGAAGGTGGAGTCTTTACAGTATTTCAATGGGTCCATATAGGCCTGAGTCAGACATAAAATAGTAGCTTCGATTTACATTATCCGTATGACACCTTATATGTATCAAAGTTGATGTCAAAATTTAAAAAAAAGATGTACAATCCAATTTCTCTATTTACTAGAAGCCCAAAAGATGCATATGGTACCCAAATAGAGATAGGAAAGACCCATCGCAGATACTCTCACATCCAAAAATATGAGGGCTCCGGAGTTCAAAATTTATCACAAAATACACTGGGTCCTTAACCCCCTGTCTCCTCTGTCTTTTTTGGCAGAAAATATGGAGATTCTTTTTAAACTTGTGGCTACCCAAAACAGACAACCAACAACTAAGGAAAATAACAATTGTACTCCTCCCTCCATCCTAATTGGTGAAAGGTAAGGTGGTGTTTTATCAAGCTCCTTATTTTATCTGAAAATCACTTACTTTTTAGATTCTCTAATGCCTGCCATTATTTGACATTTTTCGGTTCTCTAATTGCCATTGTCGTCATAGAACTATGAAATTGCTGTTATGTTTGTATCGAGATGACAATTTTGCTCCTCTCAACAAATATTTGCGCTGCCATCATTAATAATGAACACACTCAACCTCTGTATTTATGCAGGTTTCATCTCATCCTTTTTATTGTGAAAAGTTCTTAAAACGCATTTAGTATTCAATTTGAATGTTTTAATTTTTTTTCTAGTTTTTTTACTTTTTTTCATTTTTCTAGAGCTAAATATATTTTTCAAAGTTTCTAGAGATATTTTCACGAGTTGTAAATATTTTATTTGATTTTTTCATGTCCTAATCTATCTCTAGTATTTTCTCATAATTTTAAGAATCTTAGAGACAATTTTCATAGTTTAAAAAACATTGTCATGTATTTACAAATCTTTTATAAAAAGGATGAAACTATCCTCAAAACTATTGTTAGTTTACCGGCTAGGGAGGTGATATAAATGGTTTCAAAATTAATGAAGTAAGATTCGGGTTTTAGAGTTCAAGGGAAAAAAAAATTAGACCACTGGTATAGCTAATGGAGGTATAAAGGCCCTTGCCGATTCTTGCTTAGTAGGCTTGTGGGCCACAATTCTAGATGTGAAGTCGCTTGAAAGTAAGCAGGGCACAATAACATGGACTCCTAGTACACATCGGCACACTCAACTTGGTTGGCCTACAATGCAAGGCCATCTTTAGCTCATTGTGTTCTTGGGCACAGGTTTTCTTTATCCGCCGATATATCCTATTTATGTGCAATATAGAAAATAACTACTTTTATTAGTATTATATATAAAATTATTTAAATTCAATTTGAATCTTATTTGGATTTGTCCGATTTTTCTAATTTATCCTGATTATCTTCGACCTCCGTGAATTTTATTTATGGATAAGGCACCACCGATATTATTTATAATTTTGGATTATATTTTTTTCTAATGTATTTCTAGATTATATCTGATGTGTCGCGGTGGAATTCACCTGGTGAGTTTTCACTTTGGGTCTCTATAGAACACTCAAGTGTTCTGAGGCCTGAGAACACTCGATTTTTGTTCATGTCTTCTTCCTCCTCCCGACGCTCTGCCAACGTGGAGCTCCAGCAAGAGCCTATCTGACTGCGGCGTCCTCCTTCTTCCCCTCTCCCCTGTCACCGTTATGGCCATGGGCGCCCCGTCCCAATCTGGCCCGGCCGCCTCCTATGCCGCTGGAACCCTAACCGCCGCCCTCTCGCCATCCCTACAACCTGGCGCCTTGCCTCCCCAAGCCTCTTCTAGGCCCGATGATGGGGGAAGAAGAGGTGGAGAGTCTGGAGATGGAGAAAAATGAGAGGGAGAGGAAGTGTTGAGAGGTAGAGGAAGTGTTGAGAGGTAGAGGAACGTGTTCTAGCATTTCTCTTTCACTTTTCAGCGTCCATGGCCCCCACACGTGAGCACGTCCGTAGCCAGAGCACCGGCTAGGTGCCTCGTATGTCATATCAGGCCCTGCCTGATGGTGGCCCCACATGTCAGCGGACGCCTACAAATGCCCCGCGCCCCCGCCACGCCCAAACGTAACCGTCCCAACGAACTGCTGCGCTGCTCTTCCCTCTCCCTCCTCTCTCCCACGCATCAACGGCAAGAAGCGAAGAAACTCCACGCGCTCTCCGCCCCACCACCGCAGCGCGGAGGAGGCCGCCGGCGATGGACCTCTTCCCCGACGGGACGCACGTGCGGCTGCAGAGCCGCGAGCTCGGCACGTACCTCTACGCCGACGAGGACGGGGTCGGCGTCTCCCTGAGCCAGCGCCGCGCGTCGCTGAACGCGGCGTGGCAGGTGCACCGGATCGTGCACGAGGGGGTCGCCTACGTCCTCCTCCACGGCGCTGCCTACGGCCGGTACCTCGCGGTCTCGCCCGACGCGGCGCCGCGGCGCGGCCACCGCGGCCGACGCGTCGTCCAGACCGACCGCGACTATTTCGACCCGCGCGCCGTCATGTGGAGGGTCATCAGGGCGTGGGACGGCGGCGACCCCGACGACGTCATCGTGCGCCACGATTTGCACCGCAACCTCCGCGCCAACGGCAGGTACCGCCGCTGGCACACAGGCGTCACCGTCGATGACACCTTCGCCCCGTGGAGCACGATGATGCGTTGGACGGTCCAGGCCATCCCCCCGAGAGTGGCGCCGCCGGAAATTCGACTTCCAGTTGCAACTCCGGTGAGCTCGCAGTCCCCATTCCTCGCATTGATTTGGGCTGAGAAGGGTTCTTGGAACCTCTAATTTTCGATTTGTGAAACTTGGTACTTGGAGCGCCAGCCCAGAATGCTTTCTGTCTGCGTCCATTTTTGCAACAACCGCTAAATGTGATTATTGCCTTCTCTTCATCTCTTGGGATCAACTTATGCAACGACCGCCACTTCTTTCGCTCTGCTTGATCCAAGAAACTAATTAAAATCGATTAGGATTGCTCTGTCTGTCAGCATGAGATTCATGATGGCGTGAGAAATTCAGTTCATGTTGCCGCCTGCCACATCACCGTTGCAGTTCTTTACTTGTATCTGATGATGTATGTTTGAATCATGATGCTGAGCTGTTTTTCTTTTTCATGCATAGTTCATTTTTGCTAGTCCACACTTAACAATGTTTGTCTTTCTCTGAAGTCTGAAAATCTCTCTCCCAGTCCCATGAAGATGTGTAATGTATCCTCAGATTTGTTCATTCGTTTGCCTTGCTAGTGATGTCCAGTTGCTGCAGTTTCCTAAACACCAGTGTTTTTCATTGCAAAAAGAATGTAGGAACCCGGCGCGGCCTGTTCCGCCGGCGTACCGTGCCCGCCAGCGAGCCTCAGTGGATGATCTGGTACGTGCTGGCGGACGACGACGGGAACGTCGACGAGCACAACTGGGACAACTTCATGTTCTCCGGCCGGTCGGTGTTCAGCCTGATGGCCCGGGTGGCGTTCCTTGAGGGCCATAGGGATGCCAACCACTTCGTGTTGTGCGTGAAGGCCGGCCACGACGCTCGGCGAACCCCTCTGGTCATCGACCTGCTGCCTTCTCAAGTGCAGCCCATGAATATCGTCGCCCTCACCAAAGGCTCACCAGGTGAGAACTAACTTTGTAGTTTCGCTTTCCCCAGGTGAGAACATTGCAAATGGTCCATGCGGTAAAGTTGGTATTCGCAATAGATCATACCTTGCATACTTTGCAACTGGATTGTAACTCACAGTAGTTCTGAATTTTCTATGCACAGCCATCAGTAAAAATATCTCCATACTGATGACAAGAAGAAAGAAACATACTGATGACAACAGAAAAAGAAACATACTGATGACAACAGAAAATGTAACTTGCACACTGTGTGTCCATAGCTCACATGCTCGAACTACTTCTGCAATTTTGTTTCTTTTATAGTTTCTGTATGTACTATCCTCAATTGCAGACTTGTGAGTGAGAAAATGGCTTACTTGTTTGGATACAACTAGTAGGAAACATGGTACAGATGATCACAAGCAATTGAATGGAAACAATCTCAGATCTGATATTTATTTCAGAAAATCATTAGCTCCAGTGATATTATCTTTAGTTCAGAAAATCTAGTTGTTAGCCAACACGGAGTAGAGCTGATCTTGTAACTGATTGCCTGCCTCCTTTTTCATTTCGTTTCTTTCTTTTTTTTGGTTGACAAAAGTGAAAGTGTTAAAATACTACCCATAACATGGTTCCTAACTATAACTGGTGTTTTGCTTGTTTCTTTGGTAATTCAGGTGCTGCAGCGCTAGTGTACCCAGATGTTGATGCAGAAGCACCAAATGCTGATGCAGAAGCACCTTAGAGGACAACGAGGGTAGAACTTCTGACAACTTCGCAATTCATCTCTTCAGAAATCAGAAGGCCCAGTACTCCGGATAAAAAGAAAATTGAAATCAGTTTATTTTCTTTTGTTCAGAAAGCCCAGCAACTCTTCTGAATTTGGTCGTTGGATTTGACATCTTCTGCTGACAGGAAGCGGTTTGAGTTGGCCTTTCAGTTTCAGAACTTACAAACCGCTGAAATCATTACGTGGAAATATGGTGAACGATTTTGCAAAGAAACATTGTTTGTGCTGCTGCTTTGATCTGTACCTTGCTCCTCGAGTCCTGCTACGTAAAAAACAGAGCCCATGTCTGTTGGAAATATAATTTAGACTTCACTGAGAATCATGGTTAAACCGCATTTATGTGCTGGACCTCTCCACACACATATATTCATTTTGGAAATGAATGGAACTTTCTGTTTTCGGATCTCCGTAACAGTCTGCAAGCTTGCCGGATTTGCAGTGCAATCAGTGGGACGCTCGGCACTGCCCAGATTGGGCACGGTGGCTCGGCTCTTCTATCGCAGCGGCTACGTGTGACGCGATCAACAGGCTCACAGCACCAGCGTACTTCCAGTCTGGGAAACCTAGCTATCTGTACTTTTTCTAGTTTCTGTTCTGCTGTTGTCAGATTTCTGTCAGTTGTAAGCTCCTGCTGCAATTTCTACTTTTTGTTTTAAGAAAGGGCGATTGGATTCTATGTTAGGCTGCGTTTAGTTGGCAAAATTTTTGGCGAAATGTAACTGTAGCATTTTCGTTGTTATTTGACAATTAGTGTCCAATCATGGTCTAATTAGGCTTAAAAGATTCGTCTCGTCCATTTCGTCTAAACTGTGTAATTAGTTTTATTTTTTATCTATATTTAATGCTTCATGTATGCGTCCAAAGATTCGATGTGATGGGGAATCTGAAAAAATTGGCAAAATTTTTGGCATCTAAACGGTACCTTAGCTTCGTCTTGACAGATGGATGAACTATTACTCATTATCCACGAACTAACTAAGGCCCTGTTTGGTTTGCAAAGGTTAAAGTTTAACTCCCATCACATCAATGTTATGGCAAATGCATTGAGTACTAAATATAGACTAATTGCATGCATGTCAGCACAGATTAGGAGTAATTTACGAGACGAATCTATTAAGCCTAATTAGTCCAAGATTGGAAACTTTTTGTCAAATAAGACGAAAGTGCTGCAGTGTTTGTTAAACTTTAACACCCAAACCAAACAGGCCCTAAAATTCGCAAGACGTCAACTCTCCCTAGTCCTTGCGCAGAAGCACCATCCATGTCATCAAATAATCTCCACAATTTCGGTCCTATTTGGATCCCATAACTAACAGTTACAAATATTAGTTGAAGACCTATTTAGATCCTCAGCTAATGTCTTACCTACTACCTGCTAACAATTAGCTATTAGCTTATTTCTTCTTGAGCATCTCCAACAGTTTGGCAAATTTCGTTTCCCAAATCTTGTTGTTTGCCGACTCCTAAAATAATATGGGGAGGGAAAAAAGATCTCATCTCCAACAGTTTGGCAAATTTTGTTTCCAAAAACCCAAAATTGTGGACCCACAACGTGTCCTTTTTCTCGTCGGCGTCTTCGTCTTTTTCTTCCTCCGTTATCGACATTTTAATTCTTCTACCATATACATGCATGCATACATGTCCAGGTTTCACGGTTGCTTGATTAGTCTGTCTACTCGACGAGTATATGCATCATCATCAGCCTGTTGTGTTGGAGGCCACTGCTACGTGCCGGTGCCGCTACCTGCTGCGAAGCCGAGCGCTAGCCTGCTGTGCTGGAGGCCGCGAGGCCAAGGGCCAGCCGCTGCCTCGCCCTACCGCGCCCACTCGCCCTCTGCGACCACGCGCTGCCCGCTGCTTGCTACGATGCCATGAACGAAGAGCCCCGCTAAGCAATGAAGAACCCGCGAGGAGAAAGACCGATGCCAAGCACGGAACCCGCGCGTATATTTACGCGCTAGACAGGGAGATGCAAGTTGAAAAAGATGAGGAATTAGGATGCCAAACTATTGGAGATAGTTTTTCCTCATTTTGCCAAAAAATTATGGATGGGGAAGGCGTTTGCGAAACTGTTGGAGATGCTCATATCTAATTGTTAGTTGGGTGGATTCAAATGAGACCTTCTCATTTTATGATACAAAACAAATCCATGTCCATTTTTTCTAACCGTATAGGTCTGGGATCCAGCAGATCAGTAAGATTGTAAGAACTATTGATATGTGCTGGAAACCATGACAAAATATATATGGTGGAAGCCACCTACTAGGCGGAAACATAGAAACCAATTCATAAAGAATGTATTTCGGTCGTTCAAAAAATTTGAAACTTGGCAAACACGTAGTGCATATAAATATGGACTCACATGAAAAGGTTGGAATTCACACTCATATTTGAAAAATTCATACAAAAATGACATTTTATGTTCATGTGCACTGAAAGACAATATTTGTCATTTTCATATGATTTTTTCTAGTTTGAGTTTGCATCACAACTTTTTTGTGTGAACCCTCAAATAATGCGATATCTCACACCAGGAAAATCCTTAACCCTTCCTCCTCATCGTTTTAAACGAAGTTTTACCTATGTCATACTGTTAAATAACAAGCCTTCTATTATCTATTTTCTTTCTAGTTAATACGTGTATATTTGTATGCATGTGCCAAGTTCTTTTTTTTAAAACGGGCGAAATACGTTTTTTGAATTGATTCCCATGTTTTCACCTGTAGGTGCTTTCCACCACATATTTTGCCACTACATCAACAGCCTCTTGAAGCTGTTCCCTCTTAACTCATGATAGAGCAGTTTCCAAGACTACAAGCATAAGCTTCCCAGACAGTCGACAATAATGGTACAAATCTTTTTTGCAGCATGTTATAGCTGAGTCCAACAAGATCTTGTCATCTGAGTTAGTATCCCTCTCCACAACAATGTTTCAAGAAATCTTTTGAAAGGAAGAGGATCCCATTAGCATCGGCGACATCATGATCTTCAATTTCTTCAGAAAGGATGTTATCCAGAGTTCCAGACTGAGCTAGAAACAATACGAACAATTAGCACTATCCAAGACAAAGCATGCAAAAAAAATGTAATCCAGAAGGTAGACATTGCAATATGTCAGGTGCTGTGATGTTCAATGAATAAATTCAAGCTGTAGCCATCTACATGTAAATCTTTGGCCTAAAATGCAAATAAATTCAGTATATGCGACATTCAAGGGCTAAAATTTCTGCGTGTGAAAATGTTCTCAAATTTCCACTACAAAAGGGAGAACAGCATGGTTATCTGACATGAGGTGCAGGTTCTTAACCAGGAAAGGAAAAGATGGAAACAAATTCAACAGGCAGAGTCGCAGAGAAGTCATAGTTAAGCACTTCAATGAAAGAAGAATGCCAGCAAGAAAAAAAATTTGTAATTACCTGAACGAGTTGCACGACCTGGGGACTAGTAGACTGAAGAGCTGCTCCATACAAGTTAGGGCCTATTTGGATACCCCAACCTAAAGTTTAGTCACCTCACCTAAAGTTTAGTCCACAGGTATCCAAACATGTGAACTAAAAGTGGACTAAACTTTAGTTTCTACTCCAACATGCCATTTGCCCATTAGTTGGCAAATGTGGACTAAAGTGGACTAAAAGGTGTCCATGAGTCTATGTTTTTTTTTTTTTTTTTTTTGCTTTTAGTTCACTTTTAGTCCATGTATCCAAAGTCCAAACATCACTTGACTAAAACTGATCTGCATGAACTTTAGCTCAACTAAATTTTAGTCCATCTAAACTTTGGTTTTAGATCATCCAAACAAGCCCTTAGCTATTCTATCCTCCAACTCAGACCACGCTCCACCATAACTGGAGCTTTTGCCCATCCCTTTCTGAGAAGCTCTGCTATGACAACCATGTAAGCAGTCAATTTCAGTAATTTATTGAATGTATTCATATTCCAGATCCGGAACCAAACTGAAACCAATATGCATAATATAAGTTGAGCGTTTGCATGTGTTATTCTGGAATCAATTGAACATGTTTGATCCAAAAACAGGAACTTGAGTATGATGTTGCTATCTCAAAACATACAATTGATTACATAATCCTGCTCTGCAAAGAGCTAACCGTTACCAGTTTGCATATCATATGTTGCAACTCTGCAAAAAAGATTTGTACCATTATTGTACTGGTGGACTGGCCATAAAACTACATTAAATCCTGACCAACTAAATTATATGATACTGACTGTAACTGAATGCTACTATTGGCCTTACCATTCCACAAATGATTCGACACGTTTATTAAATGGCTCAGGTTGCAACTCTAGCTAATGTCCCTGGCTATCATATGTTGAAATAATACTAAACAAAGATGTGCCATCCATTAATACTTACAGCTTACTGTACTCATCCTCCTCCAGTCCATGAACAAGATATGGCATTCATACACACAGCGACTTTACAACTATTTCAAACAACTAGACTTTACAACTATTTCAAATAAGTATGGATAAGCATCACCAGCATGTTTTTACCATGCACACAAATACACAATACATGAAGACAGCATGACACACCTAACTCCAGACAATAGCCACAGGGAATGTGTTCCAATCAATTTAGGTGTCACATCTGTAATGTGTCAGCTCCTTTCATGATTGTAACAGTAATAACTGTTTTTTTTTTTGCTTTGGTCCTGCATCAAGCTGCTTGAGTCATTGCTAAGTTCCCATCTGAGCTTCTTTCATGCCAAACCACAGTATGAAGACTGCAATAAATAAATCCCTAAGTACTCTAGCCACCTTCTGTGTGCCACTCTGGAAGAATAATCTGGTTGCCCACTTTATAAAAGCTACAGTCCTATAACTTTTACCAACTGGGTTCCCTCTGGATCACTATTCATCTCTTGGTTGACATGCTATGCAAATGGGACCAGTGGAAGAATTAAACATCTTATGGACAGCAACAACCAGGAGCAATGCCCATGTCATCGAAGAAATACAAGGGCCGTTTAGCTTTAAAGGGAAAAGATTAAACTAGTGAAAGCATCAGCAAGGAATTAGCTACTGCATGATAGAGCTCGAATTTTGAGGCATCCCACCTCAACTTAATGGATATTGGTCGACAGACTGTGGAACAGGAAATCAACAGTCGAAGCTTGAAGAAGTCTGACACATCCATTGAAGTTTCACGAAATGGTCATGTTATTTATTAGTGGATCTCAATCTCATGACTATGGTTACTTGTTAAAAATCAGAAAATCTACACATACTTTAGTACCTAACATTAGTGACATGCAGTAAGTCCACATTTTATAAAAAATGAACTCACCCATTCGACCAGACTTTCATCTCCCAATGGCTGAGAAGCATCAACAGGTTTTCTTCCTGTAATAAGCTCCAAAAGAACTACCCCAAAAGAATACACATCAGACTTGCTGTTAACTTGCCTGACAATGCATAATCTAGAGCCAAATACCTGGAGAGGATAAATCATGTAAGTTCTAAACTAGACTAGATATTGGGCATAAATTAGCCAGGATAAATCATGTAAGTTCTAAACTAGACTAGATATTGGGCATAGATTAGCCAATAAACTCTGAAAATTGCAAGATGGTGCGGATTTTACTTAGTACTTACCCAAATGTCCCCATTACACGTGTGGTGACATGTGTATTGGAAGCAGCCGCTAATCTTGTAAGTCCAAAATCAGAAACCTGGATAGTTTCAATAGAGTATATCGCTGAAGAATAATTTAGTAAGAATATTACAATCTTCATGGAGGTAACCAATCCCCCAGGCTGCTCCAGTTGCAATCTTAACCCTTGTCCGCCAATCCAGCGCTGCTTCGCTTACTGCAGTTTTGAGTGGTCAAGTTAATGATCATATAAATGATGAACAATTAGAGTATTCTCATGAAGCTGGCATTAAATAAACGTTAGAAAATAATATAACTGGAGAAAACTGTTCTCATCATGGAGATGGTAATAAATTGTGTTGTTGGGAATAAAATCATAAACAAGCATTCGCTGGCCATCTGCAATGCAATAGCCTACTAGCGAAACCAAATGCCTGTGATGTGATTCTGCTGATAGTATTGACCTCAGCCTTGAACGCACACTCACCTTGCCAATTCCCAATCTTCAGCTTCTTGACGGCGACTGGGCGACCATCTGGCAAAATGCCCGTGAATACACACCCAAATACACCTTCTCCCATGCTTGCAATGATGAATAACTATGTTGGAAACTCAGGAACACATCAGGGAAGTTATAATGACATCATACCAGAAACAGAGACTAAATCAGAAAATATATTCTGAGTATACAGAAGATCAAGATTGTCATAGATACTGGAACTGACATATCGACTCCATGATGAAGCGACATACATGATACATGGTATGTAAGAGAAAGGTGGGAACGAGTGATGGCATATACATTCCTACATTATTAACCTTGAGATGTTATTGGAGCTAATCATGGTAATAACTAACACTGGGGCATGGTCTGTAGGTTTTATTGAAGGGAGTGACAACACTCTGGTAACTACTGCGGCCTCCTCCTTGTTCTTCTTATGGCTGGGGACTCCGAAGGCCTTGACCGCCTACTTGACCCAGGCTCGCCCACTATAACAGCTGTGGTGCTAGAAGTTGACAGCTGTTCGACAGACGATGACTGCTGAGGAGCTGCAAGAACCATCTGTGCAGCATTGTTGCCATTAGAATGTGGCAACTGGATTTGATTGCTGCTCTCAGAGGTAACATTGCCCATATTCTGCGCTGCAACATGTATGGAAGGTGATGCATTATTATCCTGCCTTTGCTGCCTCCGAGCCCTAGCCCTTTGCCGGCCTGCAGGAACCACATTCATTTCGATCCCTGTTGGGCTTGGGAGGCCTCTAACTATACTATGGTTTTGTATCAACTGCCTCACCAATGCATTTCCTCTTGTGTCTGCCATTTGCAGCTGTTGCCTCAGGCTCTCCCTTCTGTTTGCTCGTGGCCTGGGTGGCAAGTCAGGGTTGGTGGAATCCGCTTCTTCACCACCTCTTCCATATATCGGAGTGACATTCACTTCTAGCACCTCACCCTTGCACACAGGGCACTCAGAGTGGGGTGAATGTGCATGAAGCCACTGGTACAAGCATGGCCAACAGAAGAGGTGACCGCAGGGTGTAACCACAGGCTCTTTAGCTGGGTCAAGACAGATATTACACTCAAAGCTGGAGTTGCAGTCACAGGACCCATCCTTCTTAGCAGCACCGTTTCCACACACCTTGTCGCCATCTAGCTTTTGCCGCCTTGCTGCTTCTAAAGAGTTATGAGTGCGCTGGATTGCCCAGACAAGCCTATCCGCATCTGTACTAGCTGCCCCATGACTGCGGTTCGCTGAAGCCGGCCTCACGATGCTGTGCTGCTGGCTAATATGTATCACCCTCTGAAAGCGAAGCTCAGGAGTCCCGGCCTCAATTGCAGCAGCCCCTTGACCGGACCGCCGAAGTATACTTGTGTTCACCATTTCCATTCCACCAGCAGCCACCCGACTAGGGCGCACAAACCTTACTACAGGAAGATCATCCCCTTCCAACCCAGTGGCAGCTACCAGAAGCTGCGACCTAGAGACATTGGCACCATTGACTGGCCCTGGCTCAGGAGCATCATTGTCCTCTTCACCATCGGTACTGTTGCCGTCGAGCCAGGAATAAACTACGGGATCAAGCATTGGGTGCTCTTCCGGGGTGGAAAGCGCATTGGACGGCGAATAGGCCGCCGCCGCCGGGGCGAGCGATTCCTCAGGCTCGCCCGTTCTTGGGGCTTCTGGCGCAGCACCAGTCGAGTTGGGCATCAACGTCGAGGAAATCATCGCTGTGTCCAGCCAGACTGGAGGCCGCGGCAATGGAGGGAGGCCGAGATACAGGTTTAGATCCATGCGCCTCCTGGTCCCGCTGCCCTCTGGAGCCTCCTCGCCCGCCATGCTCGCGCAGCCGCGGCACCAGCTTGCTCTCCGCAGATTAATCAGACGGAATACACCCTCCTACACCTGCAAGACCCCATGGGAGGAGACACCAATCCAAAAGCAGCAAGAGCATGCCTCCTGCCGCCGGAATTGCAGAATCAGCCGAGAACCGTATGGATCTGCGTCGGATCAAAAGGGCCAACAAAATCGAATCTTCAGGACGAACCTACATAGGCATCATGGCCTTTCGCGGCACCGGGCGCAACCCACCAGGATCTTGAAGGAGGACCGGGGTTTTCTCAGGCTCCTCGACGCCGTCTGCGCGTGGCGTTCGCCCCGGAGGCCCGCTCCCTCCTCTCCGCGCTCACGGCCGGAGGCGGCGCTGGGGCAGGGCAGCGGGCACTGGGGCTGTGGGCGGTGCGGCGGCGCCGCTGGGGCTGGGCTGGAGGGCGGGGCGGGCGCTCCAGCCGGCCCTGCTGAAGAACGAGAGGAGACTCAGCGGGCGCTCCAGCGGGCGAGGCGGGGCGGGGATGGTGGACGTGAGAGCAGGAGCAAAACGGGAACTCAGGTCATTTTTACCCCAGGAAGGATTAAAAGAGCATCAAAATTGGAAGGCGATACGACAAAATCCACTTGTCATTGACAGCAAATATAATTTACTCGCGATAATAGCGGTGGGAAATTGCTAGAGAAATATTGAATCGTAAGTGAAATTATACTACTTATATTTATTAGTATGATTGAATAAATATTATAATACTGGACGATTTTTAGCATTCTAATATAGATTAATAAATGATGTGGTTTACTAATATAAAGAACTTGAATGAAGACATAATGGTACGTGTTAGTTGGATGTGTCAGTGGATGCTGACGTGAACACTTTGCAAGATGAGATGGTTGATGGGATATTTTAGTGGATGCTGATGTGGATATTTTGCACGATAAAATAAATTGTTACTGGGGTTTATCTTTATAAGAGATATAGATATAGATTAAATGAATCATGTGGAGGTAGGGATATGGAAAGTAGGGGATTTATGTTGGGGGGGGGGGGGGGGAATTCAATTCATTGAGTCATAGTGAATGAATATAATGCAGGCCGACCTAATAAATCCTCTGCTATATCTTCTACCACGTCTTATCCTATATTGTTGTGAGCTCTAGGACTCGTATAACTTATGTGCAAGATGCAAGATGGTGTTGTTTCATTATGGGCGTGATTGGTTTAGAGAAGCCGGCCCGACTTGGCTAGCGGCATGCAATAGTTGGGTGCATGGCTGCCAGAGTCTGGCCGCCCGCATGCAAGATGCCTCGTCGAGCTAGACTGCCAGGAATGCAGATGGATTCCGTTTCTCTCAGGCCTAGCTCGTGTGGGCGCAAGCATGCGCATGTTGTGGCGCAGCTGTGAGAGAGCAGGTGTAGTAGCAGACAACCAAACAATTGTGTGTACTCGTTCAGTCAACCAAAGAGTATGGACTTGGATGCACCTAACCTGTCCTAGCTCAGCGTGCCTGGCTGATACGAGCCAGGATCACCATTTCTCTAAACCAATCACGTTGTTCCATCCTTTACCGTCCCTCTCGACCTATATCCTCCACGATGCTCAAGCTCGTATTGCTGCATCATGCATCATGTCGATCTATCACCACAGCTGCTTGTCGTTGACGATGATTTCGTCAATACTTTTTGGATAGTCAAAAACATCACAAAAGTGTCACATGTGAAAGGAGATAAGTCAATTGATAAGGACATAACACCGTGAGCTCGTTCCTATATTTACATAGTGATAAAAGTGAATTGGTTGCTACCTATATTGGTATTTCAAATTTGATTAGGAACAACAATGATGATGATCATGATAGAGAATGGATATGCCATAAACAAGACCAATCTCAAAGTGCAAGTCCATCAAAGTCGAACTTTTAGTTCGTTGATGACCCGATAGTACTTTATTGCAAAGACCATAACTCGTTCATCAGGAATGAGTTTGAGGTCCATGACCACTTTATGAAAATCTTATTTTATAAGCTTTCCAATGGATCTAGTTTGAACTCAAGATCACATTGACAAGGCCTCCAAACCATCATGATAAGTTGTCGTTGTTTTCTGCCGAAAGCTGTGTCATCATCATGGGCTTGATATTCACTCCTAGGACCCTGGCTCAAATTTGAACACGCTCTAAGGAGTGGAGAACACACTAAGGAAGCCCTTGGACGTTCGCCTCCTTGGCCACCACCTTGGGAGGCCAGCATGGATGTCCAAGTCAAGTTGGAGGCTCAATCAATGTCAAGTTTGAGTCCATCTCAGACTCCAAGAGTAGCCTATAGTAAAATAGACACCCAGGTCGCATACAGACTCAGTTTTCGACGATCCATATATGGATGGGAATATAATTTGATAATCTAACTAATGACTCTGGTCTCACATCAAAATTCCTTTGGAATTAACGGGGATCACCAAAACAAGTTGACATTCAGCTGTTACGGCGCTGCATCGTCGTCTTTTGGGCCGTTGGGTCTTTGTAACGTGTTGGGACACCTTATAGACGTGAATAAGGGTTCTTAGATGCCCCATATGCTATATAATCAGTAGTCGTCGTCCATGTTAGGATTTGGGTTTTGCTTTAGATCAATCTACCTTTGAACAGTCGTCGTTATCTGTTTGTGAAACCCTAAATTCAAGTGCTTAATGTCACACCCATTTAAAGACAAAATGGAATGCATACTCTTATGTGTGCCCAGAGATCAATCACACATAAGTTTAACAAATTATAACGGAAGTATCATCACAAATGTTATTACATCACGATATTTAACACATAGTCTTAACACAAATGTAGCGGAAGTAAAAATAATAAACTCGCGTGGTAGCTCCAATCACAGGCACATTGACTGGTTGACTGCAAGTCTAGTAATCTTCAGGGAAGTAGGCGTAGTAATCACTATTACCACCATCTGTTACCCATCCGAGATTTTTATCCAAATAAGAAAAATAAACAAGCGTAAGTACATCTCGTACTCAACAAGTGTAACATGGGGTTCATGAGGCTCAAAGGCATAATATTGGTTTATCAGCATGTAGCTTTTAGTTAGCATAATTTTAACATATCAATATCATCAAAATGTCTCAATGTAAACAATAAACATATGATCCATGTGAAATGATTGATGAATAGCAAAAAACATAACCATTAATAATTATCAACTATTCCATAAGGGTCCAAGGCCACTCGTGACCATGAGCACGGCTGTTATAACAGTTTTACACTCTGCAGAGGTTGTACACTTTCACTGTGAGTCGTGTTACCCATATCCTCGGGTTAATTACTCCCAAAACACTACCAAGGTGAGCAGGCAGGGTAAACACTATGAAGTCTTTCGAAGGTTCGTCTAACAAGTTAAGGCCATTAGATTCACTCGGCAAACAGATGTAGAGCCCCCCTTCCAAATGGCACAATAACCCGCAACCTATACACATAAGGACAGAGGCTGCACTATACCCGATTCGTCAAGCCATTCTTACGTCAAAAAGGTTACCTCTAACAAGCTAGAAAAGGTCCTTCTATATGACTAAAGTCAGAGCCATATAGCCCCCACAGTTGTACTGTAAATCCTAGATGTTCGCTTATAGATGAGTCCTTATGAAGAGTAATTAGAGCATCAAAAGTAACCCCCATGCTCTAATCCCCTTTAAACATTAATCAAAATCATCTTTTAACGTTTGTTGCATATTCCTCTAATCAATTTACATGATCATAGTCCACGTTTAAGCACTAGCTATACTACTCAATGCAATATAATAGGTATCAAGGTGTAGGATCAATCACTAAGTCATCCTTAACAAGGGAATAGATGCATAATGATATTATTTGCATAATGTGAGTAGGACAACAAGGATAATCCCATGCTATACTTGCCTTGCTCAAACTGGTCCTGAAGATCTTGCTCGTAGAAAGGCTCTTGATCCCCAACGAATTGTTCACCGTCTATACTCGATC
Organism: Saccharum spontaneum; assembly: GCA_022457205.1. Taxonomy (NCBI): domain Eukaryota; kingdom Viridiplantae; phylum Streptophyta; class Magnoliopsida; order Poales; family Poaceae; genus Saccharum; species Saccharum spontaneum. The sequence continues at coordinate 21,270,117 of CM039588.1, read as the reverse complement.
AACAACAGCAACAACACACATCCAGAGGCAATCATGCATAAACAAACAAGGCTATAATTAGAACAGTACACCATAAGTAAGAAAATAAGATAAAAAGTCTTTAAAACGAATCTACAACTCGCTAGGATCACACAGACGCGAAGATCACAAAAAATGGAGCTAAAACGACGAAGTTATGAATTTACGAAGATTTCCTATAGAAAAATAAATACTTTAATAAAAACTTGAAAATAAATTAATACAAACCTACTGTACAGTTCTATCATCATGTAGAGCTCGCAAATATGAATCTAACGCAATTTGAATGGATCAAATCGGAGTTAAAACGGAGATTCTACGACTAAAACATGTTTAGTGGCAAAACTGTAAATATCAGAAAACGTATTTTTCATTTACCGAGATGAAATACGCTTTCAACAGATCAAAGCAGATTCGGGACTTTATGTTTTGGACCGCGGGTTCGATATATCAAAAGTTCAGGGTCTCTTTAACAAAATTACAACCGAACCGGTATCTTCTAATCTAGATCGTTGGATTTAAATCGGACGATCCAGATTGGATCGGGGAAAAGCCGGCGGCGCTCCGGCCGGTTTCCGGCCCGTCGGTGGGCTCCCGCGGCGGTGCCATGGCTGGGATACGCCAGAACTCGGCTCCGGGTACCAATCGACGAAGGGGAAACACCGGGAGAAAGAGCAGCTCACGGCGAACTCACCAAAGACAAGAGTTAGGGCGTGGGATGGACAGAAACGACGGCGAGCTCGGGATGGCGGACGGTGGCGGTGAAGGAGCTTGCGGTGGCGGTATTTGACGGCTACAGCAGCCCCAAAGAGGTGGAATGAGGGCGGAGGGGTGCGGGGGCTCCGTTTTATAGCCTGAAGGCAGCTCTAAGTAAGGAAGGGGAGAGATTCGAGATGGGATTCGGATCTCCGTATCCGATGGAGAGAGGAAGGCGGCGGTGTCCGTTTTTGGAAAGCGCCGGAGGAAGGAGATGGAAAAGGGGATGTGTCGCTGATCGGTGGGACCGGCTTGTCAGCGGCTCAGGTGCGAAAGAAGGCCGCGCGCGCGCGAAGCGGGCCGATGGCCGCGGCTTGGGCTCGGCCCAGAGAGACCGGAGGCGGGCGCGGGGGAGGAAAGGAAAAAAGAATGGGCCGCCGCAGCAGGCCGGAGGGATGGGTTGCGGGAGAGAAAACGGCCCGAGAAGAAAAGAAATTCCTTTCCTTTTTCTTTTTCTAATTTTTCAAAGCCATTTTTCAAAAGATTTTCAAATCCAATTTGAATTTGACTTAAACCACTCATTACAAAATTTCAAATGCAGCAGCATGAATGCTCAATCATGTTTCTACCCTTATATTTGATTTTAAATTTATAAAAATTATTATCATTCTAAATTTGCATGCACACAAAAATATACAAAAATCATATTTTCCTATTTTTCTTCTTTTCAAAATTTTAGGGTGTTACACTTAATCATACACCCACAATTGTTACCATACTTAAATTGCATTTTATATTTGTTCTTGCTTGTGTTCTTCGATTCGCAGCAAGGATTAGCCTTTTCGATGAGGTCAATCAGATTGTGAGACAGTTGATAACCAGAGGAGACATGGTGCTATGGTTGCAGGGTTCGAGTCTTTGTGATCTGAAGCCGAAGCGATGTGTCGCTCTCTACCAAATTGATAGTTATCTTGGACCTGACGGAAGATCGGGAACCTCGTTCCCATCACCAATCATGAGTGATTTGGTTCAAATAACTTTGTTCCACATGTATATGCCCTCTGGGACAAAATGGAAAAAAATTAACTTGATGGTGAAAAGCCCAAGTTTGGTTTTGGTAATTAATGACACCAAGTTGCTAATGCCATGTGTTAAGTGTTTTGAGTTAGGCATAAGCAACACATGTGATGAAGGTAGATGTGGCAAGGAGTGGTGGTCACAAGATCACAAAGAGATGGTGCATGGACATAAAATGATGGACATGATGCTCAAGTGGAGGAGAAGGATCTAAGAGCGCAAGACAAAGGTATAACCATAGGGTTTTCCTTTTGCCGGTCTAAGATGAATAGAGAAGTGATTGACCGGATTTAGGATACATAGCCGACTATCAAGAGGGGCAATCACGGTTAGCTCGGGAATCAAGTGCCACTAGATCAATTTCTTGAGCATATGCATTAGGATCTAGTTGAGAACTAACATAACGCCTTGAAAATTGTTTGTGAAATGCTAACACACATGCACATGGTGGTGTACACTTGGTGGTGTTAGCACTTTTGCGAAGGCGGTGGAGCTTGAGCGGTAGAGAGGGGTTTGGGGTCCTCTCTTCCTCCCGCCGAGCTTGCGAGGCGGGATTTAGGCGTTTTCGAGGAAATAAAATGCCTATTTTCTACTGCGCCGGAAGTCGAAAAAGAAACGGAGGCGAACGGTGGTCACTGTGGTGACCAGACGCTGCACCGGACGTGGTCATGGTTTTAACCGGACGCATCCGGGCAGCTCTCGTAGTAGTCAGGCGCGCGGGTGCTAGGGTTTGCAACCGGCGCGTCCGGTCCCTCACGGCACCGGAGCGTCCGGTCTGGCACCCAGTGGGGCAGAGCTATTCGTAGAGCCGACCGGACACGCGGCGCGTCTGGTCATGTGCGATCAGACGCGTCCGGTCGCGATGGGAGCTTACTGGACTCTGACTGGACGCCAGGTACAGCGTGTTCGGTCAAACGCTAGAGCGCATCCGGTCACGGCAACGGTAACTTCTGACACGCACTGTTCACGCTTGTCCTGTAGTGACTGGACGCGTCCGGTCACCCTGACCGGTGCATCTGGTCAGCACGTTTTGAATTGTGTCATCCGGTAACAGCTAGCTACGTACCCCTTCGCTATAAATAGAAGATGTCCAGAGTTTGAGGGCAACTCTTGCACATTTTGAGACCTAGAGACATCCTTTGAGCTAGAGAACAACCCCTCCACTCATCTCTTTGCTAAGTTGCACATCTTGAGTGAGATTCAAGTGCATTGCTTGAGAGTTGCATTCTAGAGGCACTTGATCTTCGAGTTGCTGCGGATTTCTTATTACTCTTCCGTGTTTTCTGACACGGTAGACGGCTTGGAGCAGCGGAGGTGATTGAGCTCACAATTGGAGATTGTTGGAGCCCTCACCAAGTGTTGTAAGGGGTTCTTGATCCTTCCCCACGGGAGTTCGCAAATTGGATACTCTAGTGGAGCTCGTGGCTTGGAGGATCATCATCTTGTGTGCGGTTGTGCGGCGCCCGCCGAGGGCTCGACTCTTGATAGTTGATTAGCTCGCGAACCGACAAGTGGGTGCATCACCACAACGAGGAGTAGCTTGCCGGGAAGCAAGTGAACCTCGGTAAAAATCTTGTGTCATCTCTTTGCCGAGGATTTCTCTTGTGGTTGATCATTGTGATTGATTCTTCGAGTGCATTACTTCTCTACATCGTTGGTATAAGAATCAAGTCACTTGCTCTTTACTATCTTGTACTAGTCCTAGTGTAGTTTGTTTAGTGTAGCCTTTATCACATAGGAGTAAGTAGCTTAGTGACTTAGTCTTGTTAGTGTGTATTAGAGATCATAGCCTTGCTTCACTAGAATTGTATAGGTGGCTTGCATAGTATAGTTGAGCTAGTGCTATAATTAGCTTAGCCATCTTTTATACTAACATGATTATTTAGTGAAGCTTGTAGATTTTTAAATAGGCTATTCACACCCCTCTAGCCATTTGGACCTTACAAGTGGTATCGGAGCTGAGGCACCGTTTATTTGAGGCTTAACAACCTACGGTGAAAAAGAAATGGCTCAGTTAAGCTTGCACATCAACAACACCAAGAAGCACCTCACTTTGATGGCACAAATTATGCTTATTGGAAGGTTAAGATGACTGCACACCTCAAGTCAATCAATAGAGAAGTGTGGAAGGTCACTGAAACAAAGTTTGAGGTTGCTAATCCGGAAGCACCTACACCAGTGGAAGAGAAGAAGCTCCAATACAATGACATTGCCATTAGTGCTCTTCATGAGGCATTAGATGACAAGACATTTGAGCAAGTGAAAAATATAGAAGTTGCACATGATGCTTGGGCCAAGCTAGAAGAAACATTTGAGGGCACCGAAGGCACAAAGACCGCTAAAGCATATATCTTGCAAGTCATTGTCAATGAGCTCAAGGCACTTGGTGAGGAGGTCAAGGACAACCAATTCTCTATGAAGTTCTTGAGAAGCTTGCCCAAGAGGTTTGATACATTGATTACCGTGCTAGTAAGGACTACATTGAAGGATTCAACTCCTCAACAAGTATTTCAAGAAGTGATGACCAATGATTCATATAGAGAAGATGATGAGAAAGAGGAGTTGGTCAAAAAGAAGAAGAAGGAAAGTGAGAAGAAGGATGATGAGAAGAAGAGTGTGGCATTCAAAGCCACTACATCCAAGGGCAAATCCAAGATTGAATCATCAAGTGATGAAGACTCAAGCTCTTGTGATAGTGATGACATTGATGAGAAGATGGCTCTCTTTGTCAAGCAATTTGGCAAATTCATGAAGAAGAAAGGCTTTCGTGCAAGAAGGAGGAAGAACTCATCCAAGAAGAATGAGCATACCATGAGATGCTTTAGATGCCATAGCAAGGACCATCTCATTGCAAAGTGTCCTTATGATAGTGATGATGAAGATGCTATCAAGAAGGAGAGAAAGAAGCAAAAGAAGAAGCAAGAAAAGAAGAAGAGCTCTCATAAGAAGAAGAATGATTCTCATGTTGCTACATGGGATAGTGACGATTCCTCAAGTGATGATGACGATGACAACAAGAGCAAGAAGAAGGGACATGCTAGCATTGCCATCTAAGAGAAAGTCTCCCTCTTCGACACTCCATCATGCTTCATGGCTAAGGCCGCTAAGGTATCATCCGACGATGAGAGTGATCATGATAATGCTAGTGATAGTGATAGTGATGAAGATGAATTCACTAAAGACGAACTAATTACTATGCTAGAAGATTGTACTCAATATTTTAAGAAATCTAGAAAGGAGTGCAAGGGCTTGCTTAAGGAAAAGAAAAACCTTATACAAGAACTTGATGAGCTTAGAGCATCTTATGAGAGTCTAAAGGTAGACCATAAGAATCTTCAAAAGTCTCACACTAGGCTTGAAGAAGCT
>CM039588.1:21069894-21264860 GCA_022457205.1 Saccharum spontaneum | reverse complement strand
AGTGAGGAATCACAAACTTTGATTCTCAAATCTCTATCCTCACTAGAGCTCTTGCACTCCCTTGCACTCTAAAGGGTTTTCTCAGATGTTTGAATGAGCAAGAGACCTCTAAAAGAGGTGGAGGGGTTGTATTATACACCCCTCAAAGAAAACGAACCGTTACTTTCTGACACGGGGTCACCGGACGCGCCGGTGCTACGCACCGGACGCGCCGGTCCCCCGTAACGGTCAAAACCCGTTTTTGAAACGAACCACCGGACGCACCGGTCAGGTAGCACCGGACGCGTCCGACGTGCAAGGGTGCTTACTGGACTCACACCGACGCGAGGCCGCGTCCGATGCCTGAAGACCCGGACGCGTCCGGTCCTCTCAGGACCTTACTGGACTCGCACCGGACTCGCCGATCAAGTCCAGTACTCGCGTCCGACGGGCGTTCTCTCTCGATGACACGTGTCGGTCGCTGACCACTGCGTCCGGTCCTCGCGAGGACCGCGTCCGGTGATCAGGCCCGAAACCTAGCGCGGTTAAGTACACACCGGACGCGTCCGGTGTTCCCGAAGACCGCGTCCGGTGCCAGGAAAACAGCCCGAAACTCGTCGAAAACGCATCGCAACTTCAACCAAGTTGCTTCTAACTGAACCTTGAGCTAATCTAGGGTTGCCTAGCGCCAAGTTTAACAAGTGTGCACCACACCTAAACATAGGACTCGCCTAGGTCAAGCTACCCATTCATGCCCCCCTTTATAGTACGGCCAAAAGAGAAAAACGAAGATCCTAACGACTATTCCGAATGTGTCTCAACACTTCGTCATCCGGAACTAACCGTCCTTAATCTTGACGTCACTCTTTTGAAAACCGAAACGATTTCCATCAAGGGACACGAAGCCACAGTGCTCAAAGCAGTTATCACCTCCATGACCTAACTTACCAATGTTTCTGCAAAACACACGTTAGTCATGGCAATAAAGTGTTGTCATTAATTACCGAAACCAAACCTTGGGGCCTAGATGCTTTCAATGTATGAATGCATAGAAGTGAAATAAACGAAGCAATCAAGCAAACATACCAAAGTTCCATAAGCACCTAGAGCTAATTAACTTAATCCCCAAGAAGGCATAACATAGAAAATGGCAATCACGTCAATCAAGGCACAAGTATCATAAGATTATAGGGTACCACCCAAGTATCATCAAAGATATGAGTCACACTTCAATACCCAAGCATGACAAAGTTAATCAAAGTACTAGAACTAGAAATTGCTACCTTCTGGACATCAGACCAACAGCTGAGTAATTTGATCATAACTGGAGATCTACAACTCCAAATGACTTGCAAGAAGACATTATGGAAATCTTATGAAATTGTACATATTTAATTTAATACCATCTAAACCTGATTCTAACATTTACTAGGTTGAAATACAGAAGGTACAGAATCTGTCCTGGAAGGACAGAGAGCAACCTAAATCTGAACCCAAATTAGAACAGCTGTAGTTTCTGAACCGTATGGCCAAATGCCACCAAAATTTAACCACAGCTGGATCATGAAATTCACAACAACTTTGTTATAGCACACAAGACATGAAAACATCATTTACATAGGGTAATTAACAATATTCTCAAATCTGTTCAGAAACCAATAATTGCAAGAAATAATTATTAACTCATGTTGCAAACATATAATTGCATAAAACCAACTTTACCAACATTTCATACATGACTAATGAACACCAGAAAACATAGTGTCCATTACTAAATAAATTCTTTTAATACATTTTATTAATTTATTTAGATAATTAGGTGGAATTATGACCACATCATAAGGGTGCTCCATAAATTCTACCAAAATTACAGGGGTCCACCAATGCTCTCAAAAGTCTACTGTACAAATTTCAAGCCATTTAGATAAGTACATCAACCTCTATGAAAAAGACAAATTGCTATAGCAATAAATCATGTAAGAGCAAATTAAACCTAAACTCAATATTTTCTGTGAACACAAGGCCATATTATAAATCCATATGATAGAGAAACATCATACTAAGGTAATGGAACAACATTTTATATTTTATCATTTATATATTATTTATAAGCTATTTATCAAGCTATAAACAAGTTAAATCAATAACTTGAGCATACAGTAAGCAATGACCATGAAATTTATACCACAGTACATCCATAGCATGACAAGACTACCATAAAAATTTCACATTATTTGGAGCACCACAACTCAAGATATAAAAATAACAAGGAAAACAAGCATTTATTTTCCATTTAACAAGATCTAGGTACAACATCCTAAAACCCAGAAACAACCTATAAGTTTTATATTTTTCTTAGCAAGTACATGTCATCACAAAATTAACAAAACAAGAATCACTATTTTTGGGGTTCTAAAACTCTAGATCTTGATCTGGTTAAGTTTAGAGACAATTTTAAGAGCATTTTTAAATTCAAATAAAGACATCAGAAAACATCTACAACATATAGAATTTTATGACTCTATTGCATAGATCTCTCCTCAAGGTTTCCAAAAAGTCCCCATTTACTATTTTTGGAGTTACCTAACAGGAGATATAAATTTTTGAAGAACTAAATAAAATCTGAAAATTCAAATTCGAAATTAACACAACCCTAGCTTAACGCTAGGCGCACCCGGTCGCTTACCCAACTCGGCCACTTACTTAAACTGTCCCGCGGGACCCACTATCCGGTTGGGCCCGCCTGTCATACTAAGAGAAATCGCACACAAGGTTTTGCCTTCTCCATCCTCGGAACGGTACAGAGGAGGGGAGGGGAGGTGCGGCTCTGCCAGCCTCCGGCGAGGGGGGGGGTTGCCGGCGGTGAGTGGCGGCAGAGGAGCAAGCTCAGACTCCGGCGCATCCGATGAGTGGCTTGGTGCGGCTAGTGGCAGTCCGTGGTGGCCCGGCCACGAGCACAGGGACGGCGGCGGCCATGGCACCGGTGGCCACGCTCCCCCGACGGTGAGAGGAGCTCGGGAAGGGCGCATCGAGGTCGGCGTGTGGCGGGGAAGGCGATGCTGTGCTTGTTTTAGGGAAGGGAGGAGGGATGGCGCGGTTAGGAAGCTCGAGCTGGAGCTCGAACGGGCATGGCGGCTCGGCGTCCACGCTCTGTGCATGCTCCAAGGGCGAGAGGCAGTGGCGATAGGGAGTGGGAAGAAAGGGAGGGCTCGGCCGGTCGCTTTGGTGCTCTACCACGCCGAGCGAGGCACGGACACAAGGCAGAGGCGACGACACGTGGCTTCCATGGTGGAGGTGAACTGGTGCATGGTCGCCACGTCCAGAGCGCGTGTCGGCGGTTCAGACATTCTGCCGAACACGTGTCGGGTTATAACGTGGGCCGGTTGGACAACGATTTGGGCTAGATATAGGCCGAACTGGACCTTGGGCCAAATAGCAAAGTTGTTCATCTCAGTATGCTCTATCTTTTCTATTTAGGGGTCATAGCCATTAGAGCTTTAGATTAGAAGATAATGATGGGTCAAGATGGCATTGTCGATGTGTCGACAATCATGCCAAATAGTCCAAATTGATGGGCCAAAAGGAGTCAAAATAGTGTCATCTTCTTACATGAGCTTCTCCACTATATAAACTCCAACTTTCGTATTTGGACCCATTTAAATTGCTTAGCAAAAACTCGAGAACGCGGGATGTCAATGCCAAAGACACTGAAATTAGGGCTCAAAATGGCTAAGTGCTGAAATCAGCCCTAAAACTGACTTGTGAGCCCTGTTTGAGCATGTTCCACACATTTTCATGGCTTGACTCTTAAATAAAGTTTGTTCCTTATAAAATTCCCTACGACTTTGTCAAAGGGTGCACAGTCATGCAAAGCTCCTAGGTTACACTTTTGAAACGGTCAAACAAAAGTGTTCCAGGGTCCATACATGGTCAACCATCACTTAGAAGCACATTTAGGCAAAATGATCAACATGAACATTGTTCCATGGGGTGTCCTAAGTGTAGTTAAGGTGTTGTAGAGGCCAAACATACCCACCATGCATAGGTTGCACAAAAGTGCAGGGCTCACATGCCTTGAAACATAGAACTCAAGTGAATTGCTATGGTCACTTCATGTGGTTGTTTCGAGATACATGCTACCCATGTTCCACTAGGGTGTTCCACATGTGTCCAAGATGTGTTGCACATGTTGCATTGTATGTTGCACAAACACTAATTCCCATGAGATGTACGATAGGTTTTAGTTATAATCCAAACAAGCCTACACTTATCATTTTATGTGACTTTTTGATTCCAAACTTCATGAAACTTTTCTAGGGATCAATATAGATAGATACCAGGGTGAGACACATGAAAATATGGCAATAACACCATCCGAACATATATCTTTGAACATGGCCTATATGTAAAGCAAAGGAGTAACATCCAAGTTTAAATTAGGCTCTTCTTCGTAGGTTGACCTTGACATTGTCATCTCCACTTAATCTATCATGTTTGAGCTCAAACCCACCGCTTAATTGGTGATAAACACCTGGGGTGTTACAATAGGTAATCACACTGCCAAGTCCCTAGTCTTTTCTCAGTCTTGTCACTCACGTACTTCAACTGTGTCTTGGTAATCTTGCAGTCACTAACAGGTATACCTAAGTATTTCATTGGGAAAGATCCAAGTTTGCAGTTAAGAACTCTAACTGTTTCCTGCTGTTCCTCCTCACTGAGGCCCATGGTAAACACCTCACTTTTGTCAAAGTTGATTTTCATTCCAGACATGGCCTCATAGCATAAAAGAATAAGTCTTATATTCAATAGGTTTTCAGGAGAAAAACTTAGAAAAATAACAGTATCATCAGCATACTGTAGATGTGTCAGACCTCCATCAATCAGATTGGGCACAAGGCCTTGAATCACCCCTGCAACACTGGCTCTAGAAAGCATAGTAGACAGAGCATCAGCCACTAGGTTAAACAATAGAGGAGATAATGGGTCTCCCTGCCTTAAACCTTTGAAGCTCCTAAAAAATTCCCCCTTTTACCATTCAGATCTATACACACCCTTCCTCCTTTTACAGCACAATTAATCCAATGGATCCATAACTCATCAAAGCCTTTTCTCCTCATTACTTCTTCAAGAAAGGGCCAACTTACTTTATCGTACGCCTTCTCGAAGTCGAGTTTCAGAATAACTCCAGATTTTTTAGTTATTCGTAGTTCATGAAGGACCTCTTGAACAATCACTACACCCTCTAATATATTACGCCCAGGAATGAAAGCAGTTTGATATGGATTGATAAGTTTGTCCACCACATGTGTCAGTCATATAGTAAGAACCTTGGTGATGATTTTATAAATCACATTCAGTAAGCAGATTGGTCGAAATTGCTTGATATGTGTGGCTGGCTTAACCTTTGGTAATAATATGATGACTCCATAGTTTAACCGCCACAACTCTAAGTGCCCATTATGTAGCTTATCCAACATCTCCTTAATATCTTCCCTGATATAGCACCAGAAAGTTTTAAAGAACTCCACACTAAACCCATCAGGCCCTGGGGCCGTGTTGTTCTTCATTTCCTTGAGACCAGCATCCAATTCCTCTAAACTGAAAGGTCTAACAAGCCATTCGTTTTCTGTAGAAGATAGCCTCTGGTCATCAGCCCACATGTCAGGTTGTAGATGAATATCTGCCAGCTCAGCTCTACAAAACAGATTTTTATAATAGTCTGTAATATGGTCCTTCAACTGTTCTGGTGTATCTAGAATCTGATCATTCTGCTCCAGGGCAGCTATGTGCATTTTCCTTTTTCTTCCATTGGCGCGTTTGTGAAAGTAGCTAGTATTCATGTCACCCTCTAATAACCATTGTTCTCCCCCTTTCCGCTGCCACTGGATTTCTTCATCAGCTAAAAGTTTTAGTAATTCTCTCTCTAAATTGTACCTTTGCTCCTATTCTTCCTGGGTGAGATCTCTAACTTCACTTGCCTCGTCTAACTCTGTAATGCTTCTCATAATTTCATGTTTATGTCTCTTCTGATAGCTATCCAAGTTCTGCCCCCATCCTTTGATAGCTTTCCTGAGTTTACCAGATACAATGTGCCAATGGTCCAACGGATCAAACTTAAATCTAACCGGCCACTTGCTCTTTACCCAATCGCAAAAGCCATCTTGTTTAGCCCAATGTGAACTATAACGGAAATAGTGACACTTTGTTAAGCATCAATCTGTATCACTAGTGTCAACAATGAGAGGATTGTGGTCTGAACCAAGCCTAGGGGCAGTCAAAACTGTTGCTAAGTTGAATTTGTCTTCCCATGAGTTGGACACCAAAACTCTATCAAGAACACATAAAATTGGCGGTGTTTGCTTGTTTGACCATGTATATCTGCTCCCTCTTACCACTGTATTTCACATCAGTTGTAAAGAACAATAGCAGTGATCTGCTACTTCGCAACTTTAGGGTCTGCTATTGATGTTCACAACTTCAGAGCATCACTTATGGTTCTTGCCCTTGAGCCTGTCTTCCTGATCATCTTGAGGTCCAACCAGCCGCCAGTCTTGATCACTTCTTCCAGGTTTGGTTCTTGGCCCACCGTCAGCATCCCTCTTCACATTCATCCAAACTCCGGCCCGAAGAAGCTTTGTTTAAGCACATCCCAAAACCCAGCCTCCCCGTAGCAATGGCCAACTAACCTTCTCACCACTTCTTTTCTTCCACAAGAGAACTCTAGCTTGTTTGCTCATTTGCTGGACACAAAATTAGTCAGCTTTGTGGTGAAGGTAGAGCAAAGTAGGAGGGGGTATTCTTACGCATATATGGTAAAAAATTAGACAAAATCATTTTTTTAACTTTTTTTACACCCCTACTTTCAATGTAGCTTCGCCCCTAAACCCAGCAATCTTTAGCAGCAAAACCTCCTTTCGTATTATTAATTCACAGCATAACATTAAAAACATTGCGGGTTATTAATTCACAGCAAAACATTAAAAACATTGCGGGTTATGCACTGACTTCTCACTACAGAAAAGACAACTTGCATCAACTTGCCTTGGCTGTGTTTAGTTCCTAAATTTGGGGTGCCAAAATTCACTGTAGCGACACTATAGCATTTCGTTTGTATTTGGTAATAATTGTCCAACTGTTGACTAATTAGGCTCAAAACGTTCGTCTCGCAAAGTACAACCAAACTGTGCAATTAGTTTTTGATTTTATCCACATTTAGTACTCCATGCATGTATCGCAAGTTTGATATGACGGAAAATCTTTTTTTACATAGTGTATTTTTCAATGGAACTAAACACAGCCATAGTATCCCTAGTCAGGACTCAGGACCTAGGACCTTGTTTTATTGAAGAAACCACAGACAAAAATACCGGTACCTTCAGAGACCAAACAACAGAAATGTACACTGGGAAAATACCCACGAAATTAAAAACTCTGTACAAAGACTGAGAGGAGTACACCCCATTAGAAGGAAACCGCAGATTGCAGACTACAGATACAAGAGCGTAGTCTTATTCTTTGGTATCACGCCCTTCATACCTGAACATTCGTGTGCTAATCATACAGGCGTGTGAACTAAACCTACAGTCACTAAAGTTCAGTCTGATAGTACAAGTTACGACTGTGTGAGCCAAGTACACTGCCTCAGCAATAGTACAGGAAAAACAGATCAGAAGCTCAGCTCATTGGTGAACACCTTGGTCAGCTAATGAGACAGGCTCAGGCTTCTGCTTTTGGCTGATCCAGAGTGACTATGTTACAAACACAGTTAATCGACTATACAATGCTGCTTTGCAATTAAGTCAAACCTGCAGCAGCAACTGATAGGCTTAGCCACACCTACTGTCAGCAGGGCGTGTTGGGACAACTTCAATTGTCAGCACATCAGACTACAACAGCTAGTGGTTTCATCCTTTTAGGGAGGAGTTGGGGTCTTTAGCCTTGGAACAGTGAAATTTGGCGGGAGGAGCACAGGTGACACAGCAGCTTTAACTTGCAGAAGCCTTGTGTAAAATCTCTGGTTACCCTGCATGTGGTAACGACATATTCTCAGCACAACTAGTTATAAAGGAATACATGAGAAAGCCAGTGCACATGTATGCCAGGGCTACATGAATAGAAGGTAAAAAACAAAAGACAAAAGTGCAGGTCCAACAAGAGCGTATACACCTTAAGAAATACCCTCCATTTCAAATTATAAGACGCTTTTCCAGATACATTGCTTTTACTATGTATCTAGACATAGTGTATATCTAAGTGCATAGCAAAAACTACGTATCTAGAAACGCTAAAACGTCTTATAATTTGGAATCGAGGGAGTATATTCCGCTCCAAATTATAAGATGTCTTAACTTTTTTAGATACATTGTTTTTACTAATATCTAGACATTGTCTATATTTAAGCGGCATAGCAAAAGCTATGCTTCTAGAAAAGTCAAACGTCTTATAATTTGGAATGGATAGAAGAGCTCTTTGTTAAAGAGCACAAAGATCATCGAGCAAGGGACTGCACATGTTCATAATAGATCTAAAATACTAACTCTAGTTCAGTTCAATGCAAAGCAATATAAATCAGAAAACTACCAACAAACTATTTCGCAGATCCTTCATCACCAATCAGAATTAAGAGAACACTACCTAGTTTCGATCAACTTATTTCTATCCAAGTTTACAGCAACATGTGCTTGATCCAGGTGAACAAAAAAAATAGGGCATTGAAAATTTCAAGGAAATAGTATCAGTAGATGTGCTTTCTGTTACTATAATATTTTACATGAGCATAATCTACCAAACAGCCACTTGCTCATTTTAGGTGGTGAGACCCAACCCTCATGTTCTAAATATCCTTACTTCTAGTGTATGTGCGATGGTCCTTTATGAGCATCTACGACTCACATGATGCTCACCTAAATTCCATCACATTTATTGTTTGTCCATATATACAGCAGGCTGCAACTCATGCGGACCACCAAGAATTAGGACATTGCAATAAGGATAAAAACTAAGAGAACAATACACATATTTCCATCAGTTTGTTATCTGTGCACATTTAGATTGAATGCAATTCATGCAGAACACCACGGATTAGGCATTAAAATTTGTTGATAAAAAAATATTAGAGGATCACATGTCATTGTTATGCAGCATTGTCTATGCACCCAAACAAGATTGCTAACAAACTAATTAGTACGGATGATGAAGCACAACTAACATATTCTATTGTATCCATGCACCATGCTTCTACCGACCCTAAATGTTTGATGGTCCTTTATGAGCACCTACGACTGGCGCTCACCTAAATTTCATCAACTTCATTGTTTGTCCATATTTACAGCAGGACGCAACTCATGCGGCCTACCAAGAATTAGGACATTGTAGAAATCATATAAAATATAATATTTTACCCATCACACTATGTTTCTGTAAATATATAACCATATCAGCAATAAGGCTGACAGCATGTTTGCAAGTTAAAGCTATAAATCAAGAACGAAGAAACGTATCCTGCTAGGTTCTTACTAATCTCTTGCAAGTGAATGTGGTCCCATTATGAGCACTTACAAATCATTTAACAATCAACTAAATTCCATCAACCTTATTCTTTGTTCATATTTACAGAAAGACGCAACTCATGAAGCCTGCCAAGAATTAGGAGATTAAGTTAAGACTTAAGAGCACACAGAGGTACATATTTACTATTTGCAGGCTATAATTGTAGAACAGGCTGATTAATCCACAGTTCCACACTCCAGTTCATTTTAGCACTTCCAGAAAGGACGCTTCTGAAGGATACATATATTTTTGAAATCATACAAACCAAACCTAATTTCTCAAATTATTACCAATCCATATTTACAGCAAGACACAACTCATACATACAGCCTACCAGAGTATTTTAGATGAACTCTAGGTCAGCTAAAACAATTAGTCTATTTGTTTATGCACATTAGAAAAACAGATCAAGTTCACTTAATAAAACAACATTGTCATTGACCATACATGAATAACAAATGAAAAGTGTTGCTAATTGATAGTCATAGATCATGTGTTGGCGGTGCAATATGAGCCTACTATATACCAGTAAACGGAATACTTACTCACGACAGGGAGGACTTGAAGGAGCTACGCTTGCGCTTCTGATTAGTCTCAGACGCACATGTTCTTGTAGTCTTCACTTCTCGCTTATCAGGTGTCACCTGGGAAGTTCTTGATATATCAGGTGTGACCTGGGAAGTTCTTGTAGACTTAGATTTTCTGTTTGCCTTATTAATATCCTTCTTCAACATCTTACTAGTGTCTGATTGATCATCTTCATTTTTATCAGTTTTAAGATCTTTATCCTTGACCAAGGAGCACATTTTTTGCAGCTCATCCTCAAGAATTGACATCCTCTCTTTGGCATTTGTCACCTCAACTTGTAGTCTAACAATTTCATCATCCTTCTTTTGGGCTGCCACTTGCAGCTCATCTACATTCTGCTGAAGCTTTTGTGCTTGCTTTACCTCTATGTTCTTGCTCTTAATGGTCCCACTGTAATCTTCTTCCATTGTCTTAAGCTGGTTACACACAAAATTCTTTTCCGCTTGTAATGCTGAAATTTCCTTGTCCTTCTCTGATCTCAGGATCTTGTAAGCTTTCTTTAGTTTCCTTATCTCTTCCCTAATATCTTTCCCACTTTTCTGGTGATCTGAATTGTCAGTACAAATCTCCACCTGACTTTCAAACTTCTTCAGTTTTTCCTGGCATTATGAGAGAAGATAAAAAATCGGCGAGATGGACAATAAGAAATCCACAATGGTCCAGGCAAACTAAACTCGTGTATTTGTAATTACCTTCAGCTCAGTATTTTCAGCAGACAAATTTGAAATACAACTTTTGAAGTCCTCCAAATCATCCTCAGCAAGTTCTGGTTTGAGCACACAAGGGAAGGTTTGACTTAAACTTCCAAAATAATAAGTTGGAATCTCAAAATGCAACACATGGAGATGCAGTGAACAACTGAATATACAAGGTGCCAAACATATACTTTGTCTTTTAAACAGCTGTAAACCATATGGAAAATGCTGCACAAATCCAACTGGATCGACACAACTGTAAAGCCCATTAGGTGGGAAAAATAACCGACATTCAAGTTATTGATAAAGAAACTATTTTGTTGTACAAGTCTAGGCTGCTGTACCAAAAGTAAATAAAATAATGCACATGGCATAGTCAACAACAGTTGGAATCTCAAACTGCAACGTGGAGATGTAGCTACCATACAAGGTGTCAACTTCTCGTGTGGTGACTGTTTTACACCAACGTAATCTTAAGAAGTTAAGAGACAACTCTAAGCTACACAATGCACAGCAGAAACAAATAGAGATGAAGCTTCTTCACTCTTATTCTTATAGTAGCAGCAAAAGTAGGCTCAGAAGGGCAGGTGCCCTAGAAATTGGCACAGATATGTACTATATACCTAAAGAAGACAAACTAACTTTAGTAATCGAGAGAGTGCAATCAAGCACAGAAAGGAACGAACTATCACTACAAAAGAGCTCCTATCATAAAGAACGAATATGAACTGGAACCCACAAAGCGAAGGTAATGTTTGGTTTCACTAACAACGTGAGAATCGAGTATTTTAAACGCACACCAGTATCAAGATAACGATGAAAAAAAAAGAGGAACAGTCGAAGCTGGGGCCAAGGAACTTGGTTCCTCTCCTTCCTTACCTGCGAGCTTCTGGTAGCAGTGAATCTGAAGCTCCTTGCCGCCGAGACGCGCCGCCATCTCAGCCTCAACGACTCTCTTGCGGAGCTCCTCGTGCTTACAGATCTGGAAGTAGAGATGGCGCAAAGGAAAAAAAAAAACCCTAGCGCACGTCAGCGGCGGCGGAGAGCTGGCCTTCCCCGAATCCAATCGCAAAGAGAAACAACCCGTAGACCGGGAGTCCGGGACCCGAATCATTCGTACCTGCTGGAGGCGGGCCTGGGAGATCTCCTCGCGCTCGCGGAGGCCGCTCTGCAGGAGCTGGAGCTCGGTTATGAGGTGCTCGCGCTCGACGGAGAGCTCCTCGGCCTGCGCGTACGCCTGGCGCAGCATCTTCACGAGGCGGTCGTACGCGCGGCGCCACGCGGGCAGGTAGACCTGGCCCGGAGTGGCCGCGGGCGCAGGCGCCGGCGCCGGCACCATCGCGCCGCCGTCGTCTCTGGCCATGGAATCCGCTAGAATCGGAGAGCAGAGGGAGGCGGAGTAGCGGAAGGGACGGCCGCCGCTTGGGGTTTCCTGTGGAGGTGCGGTTTGCGCCGCGAGGAGGAGAGCGGTGGAGCGGACGGAGCGGAGGGGAGATGACCGTTGAGGCAAATTCTGAGAGACCTGCGAGATTTAACTTTTTACCGATATAGAGCCTGTTTAGTTGCATGTCTACCCAAAAAGCAAATCTAAAAAGTGCTACAGTACCTGTCACATCAAATCTTACGGCACATGCATGAAGTACTAAATATAGATGAAAGAAAAAACTAATTACACAGTTTATCTGTAAATGTCGAGACGAATCTTTTGAGTCTAGTTAGTCTATGATTGGATAAATTTTGCCAAATAACAACGAAAAGTGCTACAGTAGCCGAACCCAAACTTTTTCAACATCTAAACAGGCCCATAAGGATGGACAACTCCTGGCATCTCACTTCAACGGCCGTCAATACGATTTTGCCACTTTTGCACTCTGGCCTTGTTTAGATACCCAAATTCACCCCTAAATTCTACTATGCAAAAAGAAAATTCCCCATCACATCAAAATGTCAGTACATATATAAAGTACTAAATGTAGATGAAATCAAAAACTAATTGCACAGTTTTGTTGTACATTGCGAGACGAATATTTTAAGCCTAATTAATCAATATTTGGACAATTATTACCAAATAAAAACAAAATTGCTACAATGTGACGAGACATTTGCTATGCAAAGTTTGGATCCCAAATTTAGGATCTAAACAAGGCCTCTGTGGCACACCAGCACGTCAGTCCAGGTGAGATTCGAGTCAGCATGAGGGTGATAAATGATCGCAGCTGCCCCTGCCCTCTGCTTGCTAACCCAGGCGGGCCGCACTCGGTCGCCTCGCCCGGCCCATTCACTCGTTCTTTATCTCCCCGCTCTCGCCATAGCCCTCTGCCGCCACCTTCCTCTCCCTCCTTCCTCTCCCAGCTTTCTCGATGGAGCATTACTCGGAGTCGTCTGGAAGTGGACGGGGGAGGAGCAGGCTTCACGACGGCCCGAGCACCCGCATTGCCTCGCTCGGTCTCGATCCCGTTGGTGAGCTCAGTGGTTTCCCGTTGATCCCTTGCCTAGATTGCCATCTTGCTCGGGTGGTGGAGGGGCGGACTAAGGACAGTGAGAATCATGGCCGTCTCTACTTTAAGTGTGCAAGGAATGGGGTGAGCTGTCTCCTGGATTTTCCTAAATTAGCATAGTTAGGGTTCTAATTTGTGTCCTTTTTTCGGTTCCCCAAGTTGTGTGGCTGCTATCGATTCGAAAAGCATTACTTCCAGCCGTTGAAGGATCTCGGCATCATCATTGTTCGGCCATCGAACTGGGCAGTGCTGGTGGAAGAAGAAGGTTTAGTGGGGAGTCCAGATGGTGACAAGTAGAGGAAGGAATTAAAACCAACAAAGATGGGCTGATTCACCGAAGGAGGTGCCCGCCACGTCACCCGAAATTCCCTCGTCCGTTCAATCTGCCGTTGGACGGCCAAGATCTCTTAGATCGGATTCTACCGGATTTTGCAGAAAATGGCTTCTCCTACTTCTCTTTACCTTCTATGGCTCCTACCCAGCTTCCCTATGCTTTTACCGGCTTCTCGTCAGAATCCAGACAAACAAATATATACTCGGATTCAGCTTCTGGTTCCAGAGCCTTCTTCTCTCCCCCTCCGCTCTCTCGTTCGCTCCCTCTCCCGACACGAGTAGGGCGGCGGCCGCTGGCGCGTGCGGCACGGCCACGGCGGCGACGGC
Organism: Saccharum spontaneum; assembly: GCA_022457205.1. Taxonomy (NCBI): domain Eukaryota; kingdom Viridiplantae; phylum Streptophyta; class Magnoliopsida; order Poales; family Poaceae; genus Saccharum; species Saccharum spontaneum. The sequence goes on along the minus strand of CM039588.1, from coordinate 21,250,891 downwards.
CGCTCCCCTCCTCCTCCTTCCTCCCTCGTGTCATCCCGGCCGGCCCCGCAACCGCCGGCTCCCAGCGTGAGGCGCTGGCGGCGCACGACGGTGCACCTCGGCCACGGCGCAGTGCCGCACGTGCCCACCGGCGGTGGCCGCCACCAGCCACGGCGCCGCGTGACCGCGCCCCACCGGTGGGCGCCGCTATGCTTGCCCCCTGGCGCCGCCTCCTCCCTCTGGTCCGCGTCTCCTGCTGTGCTCCAGGAAACCCTAACGCGTCGCCTCCTCGCCGGCGAAGACAGCGGCGGCTCAGCTCCGTGGCTGGATCTCCTGGTAATATCCGTGCATGTGTGCCTCGTGCAGTTCCATTGAATTTTTGTGCAAGGATCCTGGTACTTGGACCAGTAAGCTACGCCCCTGCCTCGTGTGCCTCGTGCATTTCGATTGAGTTTTTGAGGCACCAGCAATTTTTGATTTGGGTACCTTGGTTCACCTGCACAAGTCCATGCCAAGAATATTTCATTGAATTTCCTGCGGTTTAATATATGCCTACCTCTTAAGCTAGCATAGCTAAAATCTGTAAATTAATGCCTAGGCGCATTTGTGCCAAGCCTAAATCCTAAATTGGTCTTTTTTGAATGCTTCCTTCAGATGTTTTAAATTCTATTTGTTCTTTCCCAATAAAAATATCAGACATGAAAAACAACAGGTTTTAACTGCTTATCAGGGGGGACACCGGCGTGAGCAACTTCAGCAGCGCCTGCTTGCTAAGTTCTTTTTATTGTGGTCCTTGCTTGGTTGCTTGCCTATTGTCACAAACTAAGACTCTGCCAAATGTGTTTTGTCTATACATATTGCCAGACATAACTCTTTTGAGTGATCTCATACATGCTTTTTGCAATGTCACTGAGCTCCACGGCGGGGATCAGCCAGCGCTGATTCCGTATGGTTTGTTGCTCTACTTCAATGTCCCTCTTTTATTTCCATATGACGTTTTAATTTTCCTTTCTGGGTCCACGCAAACACAGCTAGGTCAACAAAGGCATGGGAGGTGTGGTCAGGCTAAGATCAGTGAGGAGTGGCACTGATTTCGTATAGTTTGCTGCTCTACTTCAGACTCCCTTTTTTATTTACATATGATGTTTTGGTTTGCATTTCTGGTTCCACACCGAAACAGGTAGATCAACCAAGGGATGGGATGTGTAGCGAGGCTAAGATCAGCAACGAGTTGCACTGCAGTGCCCTCTGAATCGATACCAGCAGATGGCGCCTGGTATGTGTTACAAGTTTACCAAACATAATGTTTATTCTCCATTAGCTAGGTAGTCATGTTTAAATTGGTTCACAGTAAATTGCCATCCTTCCTGCCCGTTACTCCTTGCATGAAAAAAAAAAATGCATAGTCAACCTCCAGCTAAGCGAAAAGCCTCTGATTTTTCTTGGCAGGTACCTGTAAGATCCTATGAACGTTTTCCATTTTTTGGGGGCAAATATAGGTTTCAGAAATGGTGTGCCCACCATTTTATACAATGGTATACAGTACAGTTAGTGAGAATGACGGTTCATTTAACCCAAGTTGTTAGTTTCCACTGTGCAGCTCCAGAATCTTATAGAGCTCTGCCTTCACCAAAACCAGAAAGAAGTGTTTGGAGACCTCTCGCCATTCAAAGATAGCGGCTTGTGTTACTGAATTTGGTAACGCGTACTGTTCTCTCACACAAATAGATACTCATTCCTTTTGCTCGCAAGTTGGTCCAGAGTTACCTCATTCATATCTGCATGTACCGTAAATTCAATGTTATGACTATGATTGTGTACTTCATACATTACAGATTTAATGATTTACAACAGCTAAGCCTTTTACTCCCTGTACAATGATTCAGGTAAACACTTCTCTTTGCCCTTGTATCAATTTCTTAGGTATGCTCCCCCCAAAGTGTTGATTCAGTGCCAAACATGCATTCTGCAAATCTTGATTAGTGCCCTCTAATATTCTTATATATTAGGATAATGAGAAGCATCCATCCCTGCACAAAATTATGTCAGCCTCAGTGTTAAAAACTATCATGTGTAAAAAAATAGACCCATTATCTTATCTTGACAAAATGGATAGCTGGACCATTGAGGTCCAGTTCGACAGTCCCCTTTTTCCTGAAAATCTATTTTCAGGTTTATTGTATTGAAGTTCAATCTATGCTTCTGCTAAATTGCACCTCCACAAAATTTCATTTGTTTCGCTGATTGTCTTGGAATTTTCAATAATGCTCGCCTCCATCCTTGCATTTTGTGGCTATTTTTTCCTTAAACAAACCTCTTATGCTTGCTATCCAATTGGTGCTTCCTTCCCTGTTCTTTTCGATTCGGTGACAGCTTCATCAAATTAGTCCTCTGTTTTCCAGGGCATACCATATTGCGCTAATGCTTAAAAAGCAAATAATGGTCGTCAGCAAGCTTCTTCAGGATCGTATCGAGATTATGAATAATTGCTTTTCCAGGTATCCTTCTATGTCTCTTCCTATTGTCTCTACTTCCATTCTATGTGGGGTTGCTCATCACAGATAGGCATGACAAACATGTGAGCAACAAATTCCATTTCTGTTCGACGGCGAACTATTACAGTAATGCCCAACACCCCTTTAACTGTTGGACAGGCTGCATCAAGTGCAATTTGCTGACAACCCGTGGTCCATTTTTATTCTATTAACAGTAGCACAATGCAGTATGCTTGTTCAACGGAAGAAAATTTGGTACGCAGTCTGTCATGAAATGGCTGGTTTGTGTACTTCACCGTTAAAATTTAGGATTATCTTTTGTAGTGCTATAGTAAATCAAATTATCAGCGGAGGTAGCAAGATGAAACACTACATAGTATTTTTACTTCTTAGTCATGTGCTTAGGAGAGATAGCTACTCAGAAAGATGAAAACTATGTAAGCATTCAATTCTGTTGGAAATTCTGGACAGATGAAGCAAAATATTTTCATGCTATAACTGGCCTGACATATTTACCTGATTATGTATGTGGCCCCAAAAAAATAAGGTGTGACTGTTCGAGAGTTGAAATTTTTGATAACATTACAGTCTAAATTCTGTTTGCTTCACAGACCCATTAGGTTTGCATTTATGATTCCATGTATTAATGCCTTTTACGTATGTTGTCTGATCCTGGCTTTGTATTGCATAACTTGATGTTGGGAGGTGTGGATGGTTTTTGTTGCAATTGTGATAAAAAGGGGCCTCTGTGCTACTAATTTATGGTTCCCAGATCTCTTCCATGCAGCTAAAGTATAGGATAACCATGTTGACATGATTCACAGTGACTGCATCATCAGGTCTCCAATCGTAGCCCCAAATCTATAAATTATTGCAATTGGATTTTACTTATTATTTATGTGTTTGGTTTTTGGGATTTTCTGAAATAATTTGTAATTTCGAGAGTAGACCAACGTTATGATTCCTTTGTGCTTTGCCATTTATTGGTGCAAAAACGGGTCTAATTGCAACATTGAAGCTCCTACAAAATAGTAAGGGTCAACCAGAAGCTTCCAAATAAAATTAATATAGTTGGATATGAACAGCATTCGACTACACTCCCACTTAAGATGTCCAACCGATTAAAAAATGTGTTCACACCTCTGCCTCTAAATTACATTTAAAAAGATTAGTAACAAATCTAGAAAGGAGAAACCTGGTCTATATCGAAGTAAGTTCCAATAAGTTGAATGAGATACAGTGACTGCTGAATACTTTCAGCTCACGTTATTTTTGTTCCCTGCTAAAACCTATAGGTTTCACAGCTTAGAAGCTTTGGGCCAATTTTATTTCTACTGCTCTCAACTGTTGGTTTGGGCATGCAGTTTTTTTGTAGTTTACTATTGATGATATTATTATCACAGAGAACTCTTGCTTAGTATATTTGAGTCTGGTTACTTGGACTGGCCAATAATGTAGTACGTATAGATCTTTGGACGTCGATTTTCTGATCTTTGATTCTATATACATGTATGGTTTTATTAGTGAGCGCTTCTTATGTTTGGATAATCTGCACAATTTAAATATACCAGTCCGCGTTGTTGATCTGAGGGGTAATTCTGCATTTGGTGCTTCATCCATGCTGCAAGGTCCAAACAACAAGTTTATTACGATTAAGGTAATGGACAATCTAAATAAATTCTGTCTTTTGGATTATCTCAGGAATCAGGACCTCTCTTAACCCAGTATCTAACTATTGTGATCTTCCGTATCTTATCTCTAGCTTAAGCATGGTGACTGTGGTCCGGTTGAGAGAATGAAGGTGCAGAGACAACTGGTTGTTACAACTCCACCTTTCTGACGTTTGAAGAAAAGAGAAAACGATGATTCATCTGTTGGGTATATTCGCATTACACAGTCCAGTGCAGTGTCCAAAAAAGATTTGGTTAATGGTCTGTTGCTTGACCTTATCTTCTGCCCTTTTTTCCCTCCGTATTCTGGATGTAGTAGTTTAGTTGATCCTTGCCTGAAATGCTATATGCAGTCCATTTTTTTCTACACTCGTGGGTGCTCACACCACAATGACTACCTCCCTAAAGGGCATTGTGTTTACCTCTCTGAACAAAGCAAGGGGACCTCTCTCCTTACGTTTAAGTTTTTTTAAGTGTCTAAACCGAGAGGACTATGTTTGGATATAAATCTATCAGTTTATTACAACAACAAGATCTGAGAAATACAAATATTAATCACTGTTTTTATGCATCTTTGAGGTATGTGTTGTTTTATTTTCAAATATTAGTAATCTTGGTTGTACAGATCTTTTCTACGGTAAGAATTGGATATAACATCCTATGTCAATTTGCCTTATATCCTCTCTTGCAGCACTAAAACGTCTACACAATTCAGCCGCCTCCTATTTCGTTTTAGGCATAGATCTGAAAAATATGCTAGAATGTACCTGATTTATGTGACTGTTTTTAATGTGTGGACAGGTTGTGCTAGGTCTCCTTCCTTTGGAAAGCAACCAAGGTCTGAAGGTATATATATCTTTAGCCTTGCTAGAATATGTCCACTTATTGCTGAATGTTAATTATCTATTGCATTTTATTTGGGGATTTTTATACTCTTGCCATGTGAAGAAAACTGTTAAATATCTGTTCTGCTTATCGCTTGTTTCTAAATTTTGTGCCATGTGACAAAAGTGTGCTTCTCTAGTTTCATGTAAGTATCTATAATCGAAAAAGGTCACCCTCTATGTCTGCAGCCACATTATAACTGTTGTCTTATATCTTTCTCCTTCCATATCAAGTTCATGCTACTGGCATTTCTATCCTAAAATATTTCTCGATTGTTGTGCATTTAACCCTCCCAATTTTACCAACCTTTCATATGTCATCCTATGATTACGTCACAAGGTTAAATTTGTTTCTTTCACATTTGTTTTGATATATGATATTATGTAATTGATTTATTTTTAAATTTATGGCCGTGCCTATTGCTGTCTATTCAAACTTGGGTTCGTATCTATTCATATGTGATCACTTTCCTTCTCAGCCTCATGCCTCTTTTCCCAGTGAGTTTGATACTTGATTCAGTTTAAATTTCAGTTTGTCTTGAGTACAGAGGTACATATTTTAACTTCAATTTCGTAGTCCTCTAACCAAGAAAAGGCGACTAGAGCAAGATATATTTTTCTTGGCCGCTACCTGCTTAGCAAGTCAAAATAGTGATTAGTACCTCCATGTGGATGTTAGGTCCTTACCTCTGAGTTTTCAAAGAAGATATGTGCTTGTATGTTAGACCAATATAAATGGATGCATTGCCATGTAATGTTCAGAGGATACATTTTCAAACAACACCGAATTGTTTTCTTGTTGCAGGGTCGCTTTTTCATAAAAGTGTTGGTTCAAAAGATGGACAGAACAAGATATATGAATATCAATGTAACTTCCTTTATACTGATGGGTACTTCATTGTGTACAGGCTACTTTTCCAATTGTTATTTAACCTCATTTAGGATGACCATGTGACACACAGGAAAGAAGAAGAACCCATCATATATGAATTAAACTTTTTCCTATAGTGAGTTGTCCATAGTTCAGCTGTCTTTTTTCTCTACTCCTATTTTCTATTAACCTGTGAATTGAAACAGACCAATTGAACAAATACCGAGCTGTTCATAGTTCAAGTGCCTTTTTTCTATGTTCTTATTTTTTTATGGCCAGACTGCTATCTATCTTACAAATGGGTTCTCTGTGCAGAGATAATGCCATTGCGGTTCTGGACAGATCTCAGAAAGATTTCAGAGCAGCACAAAGGTGGCTGGACTAGCTAGCAAGCTATTGTTGGCTTCATTCTTTCATTCCTACTCTATAGCTACCAGTGAGTATAACTTTTCCGTCTACACTTTATATAGAAGCTCTATGTAAATAAATAGCTGAGAAAACTGCACTTTTACCTAACCAGGTTCATAATCATCGTATTTTAGAGGACACATCTAATTTTTAATAGTTAAGTAAAAAAATTGCTTGAACATTACTCCCATTATATTTGTAAGCACCAGGTAATATTTCCACCTTGAAAATAGGTTCCCTCCATAGGCTAAATTGGGGCTTAGTTAATGAGAAACCAACGAATCTTCAACTTTGCTTTACATTGCTACATTCAACATTCTTCTTCGTGCACTGCCCATTATTTGCATGTGCTTGGCCAATATCTTCATAAGATCCTTCTTCCCTTTCTTATTTGCAGTTTTATGTGGTTCCATGCGTTTCAAAGAATATTGATCCGAGTTCGCTATGTCGACATTCCGTACCACTTCAATTATGTCAGTTTATTAGATTTTTGCTTCACACATTGTCCTAGCCAAGTTCCCGTATAGTACAAAGTCTGAATTCAGAGCTTCCTCTATTTTCATTCCCTATTTAGTTTCCTAGCTCTTTTCGCATATACATATATATACCTACTTCCATTCTGTGTCATGTAACTAACTATGTGCCTCTGTACTTGAACACTTCTTAAATCAATTCTGCGTCAAATGATATATCTATGTATATATATGGGTATCACTTTTACCTAATCTCCATAACATAAACCAAACCTTCGTCCATATATACTTGGCTACAACTTATACCTAACTTCCAGTCCGCAAACTAAACATATATTTTCTATGTACAACAGTCATAATCGCTCTTTTTATTGCAGTCTGGTGATTGGTGATTACCATAAACTAATCTGATGGACACAAGATCTATCAACAAGATATCTTAAGATCTAATGATCTTTTTCCTTATTTTTTTAACTTACCTGTTTCCTTATTTATTGTACCGTTTGTACACACAAAGCTACCAGTAACAGAAAATTCCTAGATTTATAAGAAAAGGAAAGCTTGGTCACCTACGCAGAAGACAAGTATATCAGTAATAAAAATAACACCACGTTTCTTCTTCCCTCTTTCTATTTCTCTTTGCACCTTACACTGTTTTCTGATCTTTTACCGAATATTGGATTATCTGAGTCACCCCTACATTTAAACCAGCACGGGCGCGCATATGCGCGCGCCCCGCTACTAGTTGGAGCACAAACTGGAGAAACTGATGTGAAAGATGAGCATGTTCATTGCGTGTGTTGTATGTGTTGTCTTTGGGTGTGTAGTGATGTATGTTGTAATGAAGTAATGGATGAATGAAACTGAAAAATGTTGTCCCCAAAATTTTATTGTCTGGATGGATGAATGAAACTGAATTGATGGATGAATGAAATTGAAATGATGAATTGACACATAATTCACAGAGGTATGATAAAAACAAATCACATGAATATCATTTCATAGAGCAATGGCACATAATTTAATAGAAACCAGAACAAGTTCAGATAGTTGGGATGTCTACACATGCATTGTCATTTGGCCATTTACATCACAGTACCTTAAGGCCACACATTACATAGTCATTTGGCCAGTTCCAACACAAAAGCTTAAGGCCACACATCACATTGTCTTGTGGCCACTTAAATCACATAATGTTCAGGCCATGCATCACAGAATGTAACACAAAAGGTTCACTACAAGTTTCACTTTTTCTTTCCCTTCTTTGTTGGAGTCTTCTTTCCTAGACTCTTCCTGACCTTGGATGCCAGCTGCTTCCTCCTTGGTGTCATCTTCCTTGAAGCACCATCTCCAGGCATGTCTTCAATCTGGTTTACAACTTGCAAATCAAGGCAGTTGTTCCTGTGTTCAAACAGATGGTTCAGGGTTGCATTCTTTGAGAAGCATAGAATTATAAAGGTAGTTGTATCATACCTTGGAGATGTTCTTGGGCTTGATGGTGGAATTCTCTCTAGTGGTGGCACATCCAGAAGATGCCTCTCTGCTTGTTCTGCTGCTTATGTTGTAGCAGCAGTCTTATCTGCGGCTTCTGCAGCCTCTCTTGCTGCCTTTGCAGCTGCCTCTCTAGCCACTACATCTCTTGTCCTTGGTGTTCCTTGGTCTGTTGGTGTCTGGTCCTTCTTGGCCTTCTTTCTTCCTAGTCTAGGTGTTGTCTTCTTGGTCCTCTTCCTATAAATAAACACCACAGTTAGTTTTATTGTTGCTTATTTGTTCAAATAAGATAAGAGTTTAGTATTTACCTTTTCTTTGTCCCTGTAAGTGCACACCTCCAGCTGCCAGTTCTATGGCCATACTCACCACAGCCAGTACATTTTACCTGCCTAGTTCTTTTTCCAGTTCTTTAAGTTGGAGATAGGTACCTGCTCTTCTTCAATCTGCCAGGTGGCTTTTTCTTCTTGGACAGTGGTGGCAACAACTTGAAACCATTGTCAACCTCAGGCCATTGGTTCCTGTCAATGATGTTTGGGATAATACCATGGTAGGCAGCCTGAAACTTCTCAACAGAGTAGTATTTGTCCACATATAGTTCCATTTGGGGCTGCCTCATAGTGGTGATGACAGCCAGTGCATGTGGGCATGGCTTCCTAGTTACTTGCCATTCTCTACAGGTGCAAATATGCTTTGTAAGATACACAACATGCCTCCTCACTTCTTCATCTTTGCATATCTCTGTGACTTCTACTTCTTCTAGATGCCCCTTGGTCACTTTGAGGTGGCCTACACCCTTGGAAGCTGTATTGAGCTGGTGTATGACAACAGGTAAGGTTCCTCCAGTCAAGGCAGTGGAGATCTTCCTTCTCTTAGCAAATAGGACCATTATTTTCTCCCTAATAGCATCAACAAAACAATGCACAGGCAGATCCTTGTGCTCTTTGATCCATGCATTCCAGGACTCAGCTAAATTATTGTTGATGTAGTCACATTTGATGTCACTACTGAATTTGCTCCTGGCCCAGAGTAGGTTATGGTGCTCTTTCAACCAAGTAAGCACACCAGGACTAGCTGCCACAACCTTGTCAAAGAAATACTTGAATTTGTGAGGAGTATAGGCCCTAGCTACAGGCCATATGTTTTTGGCATAGACATCTCCACTGTAATATTTCTTCATATTCTCTATCAAATATCTGAAGCACTCTCTCTTCTCACAATGAGGCCACACTTGAGCCACAGCTGCCTCAAGTCCCTAGCAAGCATCAGTGCATACTGCTAACTTGTCCATAGGTCCAACTGCTTTGCTAAGCTGCTCCATGAACCAAATCCAGTTTTCCTTGGTTTATGAGTTAAACAATCCAAATGCTAAAGGATACATCCAGTTATGGCCATCTAATGCTTGGGCTGAGGGCAAGTGGCCATTCCACAGCCCATTAAGGGTTGTGGAGTCTATACTAATGTATGGTCTACATCCATTTCTAAAACCATCTATGGCTGCCATGAAACAACAAAAGAATCTGCTAAAATGAATCTTCCCATCAACTTCTTCAGTAGCTATCTCAACTATGGTACTAGGTGATCTCATCTCTACCTCTGCCTTAAATCTATACAACCAATCAAAGGAGCCATCCCACTTACCAAAAAGCTTGTTGGCTGCTCTCTGTCTGCCATAGACTACAGTTTGGTAGGGGATCTCAATCTTGTATTTGGTCTGCAGCTCCTCCTGCACTTCCTTTGGACCCATGCTTGGCTTCTTCTTGAGTAGTGGAATAGCCCTCTCTGCCACCCAAGCTTGTGAGGCCATCCTGCTAACCACTCTGCTTCTAGAGGCACAATTATGCTGCCCTTCATTTATTTGCACCTACACATGCACAAAATAGCCAAACATAAGTAACCAGATAAACATAACATCTAGACAGTTTAAATGAAACAAAACAAATCTATAAAAAATACCCTGACACTCCTATCATGTTGGGTTCTAGCTCTAATAATCCAAGGGCATCCAAGAGAAGCCAGTTTTCCCTAAACCTTGATGTATCAGAGTGTGCAGTATGAAGCTCAAACTCTTTGACAATTGCATGTTGTCTCACAGCTAATCTGAAATCATCCATAGAAGGGTAAGAAACCCCTACATACATATCTGGATTATCCCTGTCCCAATCAAACATTGGCTCCTCACCCACATGATCATCAACTGGTACAGCTACATCTGTCATATCACTTTGCATCTCAGCTGTCATGGTAGGGATAGGCACAACTTCCCTAGTTGCTTCCTCTGCTCTTTCATCTGCTGCTTTGAAACCCATTGCCTCATACACTTTGTCCTCATCAACAACTTCTTTCGCCTCTCCATCCTCATTAGGCTCTGCCAATATAGTCAACTCAGCCGAATCAACCTCTTCTGCTTCTTCCACTGCCACAGATGGAGGTGGAGAGCTGCAGGTGTCACCACTGCCTATAACATTATCAGGAACAGCACTGCCTTGTACATTATTAGGAGCACCACTGCCTTGTGCATTACTAGGAGCAGCACTGCCTTCTACAGAAGTGACACCAGATGCACACCTAACACCAGAGCTAGCATTGGCAGTTTGACCATGTTTGCTTACTACATCCACTACAAGCATAGCTACCTTGTCATTCCATCTATCCTTCATTAGCTGCTCAAAATGTTCATCCCTCCTAACTTTCCATTCAGATTCACTATCACTGTCAACCACCCAAACAGCCAATGTCTGTGAAGGTCCCCAAATTATCTTACTAGCCATTTCATCATGAAATCTAGACATAGAAAACTACACAATCCTATCCAACCATAGTTCATGCTCCTGCTCGGACATTTCTACTAGCCCATACTCACTATCAGCAACATACTTAGAAACCTTAACAACTAATCTAAAAGCGTTGCTAGGATCAATCCTGACACAATAATGAACAGAAACACAAATCAAACTGTTAGACGGTATCCTACTACACACCATCTCTCCAATCCAGAATCAAAGCGAGGATGAAGTGCACTAAAGTTTAACTTACCAAATAGGGCAACCACTCGAATCCATTGCGTGTCCAATCTCCACCGCAATAGAGGTGACTACATCAACGGCCTATGAAGCAAGGAAGGCAAGGTATGAACCCTAACCCTAACCTACAATCCCATCAAAACCAGTGCAATAAAGCGAGCGAGATGGCAACAATGGCGGTCCACACGTACCTTCAATCCATCAAGAAAGCTGGGAGAGGAAGGCGGCGGCATTGGATGGCGGCGGTGGCGGCGGAGGGCTACGGCGAGAGCGGGGAGACGAAGAACGAGTGAATGGGCTGGGCAAGGCGACTAAGTGCGGTGTGGTAGAACCGCCTAATCTAGTGCCCTCCCAAGAGTACTCGCCTTCCATTAGACCCTAAGTACACAAGGGAGAACACTAAACTCTACGATTCTGTCGAGCACACCGCGAGGAAGAACTCGAAGATCCACATTTTTACATCAGGATCACAGATGAGAGAGTAAAGCTTACAACTTCCTTGCCATTTCTTACATCACTTTTAGCGCAACATCAGAATGATTCATTATTTGTTTATGACAGCGGAATATAAAATGTGATCAGAGTTTAGCGGAAATAAAATTATTTAATGATAAGATAAACATTAGCATGACAACTTTTATAAGCATGAAATGATAACAAGTTGTAAGTATTTTCTTTGTAAAACTTTTGGTGAGAGTTTTAGTAAATAAACTCTAATCTGCATCTTAAAGGAAATCCTCGCTGAGCCCACCATGAGGTTTCCATAATCAAGGTCAGCTTATCAGCACCTGTCACCTGCAACAGGGTAGAACAAACCCTGAGTACTCAATTGTACTCCGCAAGACTTACCCGTCAGGAGAAAGAAAAAGACTCCAATGATTATGCAAGGCTTTTTGGCTTAGGGGTTTATTACATCTGTAAGAAGCATTACTAAAGGTGCATCCTTATATTTCTTTTTATTAGCAGTCATCATTAGTTCGTTAACCAACCATTCTATGTAAGCACCAATGCTACTTTCAAGCATGTGGTAAGCAATCAAAAACATTTCACCATCTTCCATAGTTCTTACTACGATGCCAGATTATAGTCATGTCGTACCGTCAAGTTGACGGCGATTCGCGAAATCAATGTGCCCAGCTGGGTACCCCGAAAACACACGCCTTGCTTGTACCTCGGGCACAAGCAAGACCAACCCGTTCCACTCCTGTCAAGGGGGTCCAGGTCCCCATCCAAGCTCGGACTCTAAGCCCCCAACACAGCAGCCCCGGTCTCAATATGGTGCTTAGACCTCCTCAACCCAATATATGTAACCACCTAAAAAGCCGGTCCAGAAAGAGCTGGAACCCATGACAAGAGCGAAACAAGTCTTCCCATCCCCATAAGCAAGTATATGCTCGAGACAAGTAGGTCTGTGACCTGACTATGGAATCCAATGCAACGAACGGTCCTTAATCGACACATGCGGAACAAATGCAATCAGAGCCCCGCTCTGTTGCCTAACCAAGTCCAAGCCCATCCAAACCCGTTCCGCCCGGTCTCCAATTATTAACCATATATTTATTCCATGTGATAGTAACATGATGATAGTAGCAAGAATATATATATCCTATCTCTCGCGAGTGACAGACAATCACTCGACTTCTACCAGGATCCTATAGCGTAGCACTCTACATGATCCTATCTTACTAGTAAGACTCACAGGATAAGGATATATACATGCAAGTGGGTTCCATTCAACTCCTTTAAACTTAATGCACAAGCATAAAGTAAAGTGCAGAATAATATGCACCGGGGCTTGCCTGGGTATTATTTGACCAAAGTTAGCACTCCACCAGGGTGACACGATCATCGAGGCACCATCTTTTCTACTACTTCTGGATGACTCCACGATCCATCATCGCCCCTATTATGACATTCGTGGATGCAATACAGCGACGTAAATAGACAACGATAATTGCAACTAGGAGAACACGATACGTTTCGCGAGCTAACGGCTAACTCTAACATACTAGACTACATGCACATGTGGTTGAATAAGACATGATTTACCCAACAAGTATTTTAGTCTTAAGAACCTAAAGTGCTGCTTTATCCATTTTATCGATTAGTATTTATATTCTAACTATAGCTCCTTAGCTGCCATAGAAAACTAATTACTCTAGAGCTACAAAGATCACGGTGAGCATGTAATATTACTAGTGATCTACGGTAAATTTTTCAGAGTTAGCACTATTGTCATTTTGTCATAAAAATTCCTCCAAGTTTATACTTTAATAATATTTAAGCATGTTAGAACATTTAGAGTGACCTTGAAGTATTTTAGGGCTATGTGAACCAAATACACTAACAGGTAGGGCATGATTTTAGAAACCTAACAAAATTGGTTTCATAATTTTTGGATTCCTACAAAGTTCCATTTTAATTCTACAAGTTTTACCCTAGAACTAAATTAGAAAATACTTAGAAAGCTAAAGGGCCGGCGGCAGCCAAATGGCCCAGCAACATGACACGGCCCAACGCGGGACGCGGGTGCGCGCAGCAGGCTGACCCAACAGGCGGCCCACGGCGGAGGCGCACGCGCGGTCGCATTTGCAAAAGAAACCTTACACTACTAGGAAATCAAGCGACTCAGTGAATCACTGTTTCCACATACTCACGTTTTGCGACCAAGCCCTCGCGTGAATTCATCTTCGCAACTAGTCAATTCATGGCACCACCGCGCTCGCCGACGCGGTCATGGCCGGCACAGCGCGGCCACGCCGGCCACCTAGGGGCCAAAATGGCGCACTCAGCGGCTGACAGGGACCAACGAGCCAACGCGCAACAGCGAGGAGCGAAATGGAGCCCCACGGTGCACTACCGAAAGCTACCCGCGACGACAGTGAAATCGCGCGACGGCGCGACTGTTCCAGCATCCTAAGGCGCTAACGGAGAAGAAGAGGTGGTGGTGAAGCATCTGGAGCTTACCTCAGTCCTCGCTGAGGTGGCGGTTGAGACAGAGGAGGGCCGAGATGACCCGACCACGTGCGTGCGAAGGGGGCGGTGGCGCTCCGAGGCTGACATGGCCGCATCAGCACGTCTCTGGCGAGCGCCCTGACCAACCGGCGTGAGCACCAGACATAGGAGGTCATGACGAGATCGAGGGCGCAAGCAATCGACTTATTCGAGCCTTACCCCCAATCCCAAGTCGCAGTGGCGGACATGGCCGGCGGCGAGCAAATCGCCAAATTGGTGGTCGGTGGGGCTCGACTGAGACTCGGTGTGGCGAGGTGCAAAGCTGGCTCCCATGTCGAGCTGCAGGCACGACCAAGAGACCAAACTACTCGGGAAACACCAATTAGAAGAGGAAGGCGGCGTCGGCTAGCGGGTGAAGGATGGGGCAGGGAAGAGCACGGACAGTGAACCGCAACAGCGACTGCCTTACCCATCGGTTGGACGCGACTCACATCGGGCGCAAGGAACAAGGGAGAGCCAGGCCTTAACGCGGCTCGTCCTTGCGTCAGCGACGCGCTGGCTGCTAGCGAGTGCGCTTGCGGGCGGCGCCACGGGCGAGCATGCGCCAAACCGGTCGAGACCACGGCCCTGCGCAGCGCCATTCATGGTGACGCGACGGCGCTTGGGCAGAGCGGGCAGCAGCGGACGGCCAGCAGTCGGCAAATGTCGACCACCGACACGACCGTGGCCAGGCGCGGCCACGCACGGAAGCGTGCACGCGAGGCGACTGTGGATACAGGCCGAGCGAGAGCAAAAGTTGACTAGCACGAAATTTAAAGCGAGTCGAAGGGTACTGATCGACACGACCGGCTGCCAACCCATCCCCTTATCTCGACGTCGACGCTACCAGCTGTCTGGCGAAGCAAACACCAAGACTCAAGAGCAATTGGAAATGTAAATATATGGACGCCAACACGAGTCCGTCGCTGGAGCACTGGTTCACGAACAGAGCACCAACGTCCAGATTCTAGTGCGTTCTAGCGAAGTTTGAGCAATCTTTCCGGAGACCACGCGACACCCAAATGTGACTAAAACATACACCATACTATGCAAAAACGTAATGTTAATGCTTAGGCATTTTGGTTAGAATCTAAACGCCAAACTAACCTGGTCATCACCTTCATCCGATCTAGACGAGATCTAGAGTTGCAGTCGGATAGAATCCCGAATTCGATTTCTGAGCTTGCAAAAATACTAGTTAGCAACATTTATTTTTCCAACATAATAGTTGCACTTCCATCTACGTAACTTGCTCATAAATTTTTACTTAAGCGCAATACTCAAGTTACGTTTTATTTTTGTTTATAGAAATTGTTTTCCATGCCAACGATTAACACAACATATTATATCCTTTTTGTTAGTATTAGCACCCTTTCGCGTTAAGTAAACTAACTCAGTATATTTATTTGATTTCTCTCAGCCACCAAAGCGAGTCGCATGGGATTAGTTCATCATTTCACGTGAGTTTTAAATCTGAAATCCGCGAAGCTTGTTTTAATAATTTCTCTCGAGCCTTAACTAATGTGCTAAGCAAGGTCGTAACACCAGGGGTGTTACATGCGGCCCGCCTGGGTTAGCAAGCAGAGGGCAGGGGCAGCTGCGGTCATTTGCCACCCCCATGCTGACTCAGATCCCACCTGGACTGACACGCTGGCGTGCCACGAGTGCAAAAGTGACAATTCTGTATCTCTTCTCTTCGTTGCGTGCCAAAGTCGTATTGACGGCTGTTGAAGTGAGATCTCAGGAGGTGCCCATCCTTATAATGGTAAAAAGTTAAATCTCTCGAGAGACCTGGTCTTCCCCCTATCTAAAAGACCTCCATCAATTGCTTGACACGTGGCCTGTATAACAATCTCAATGCAAAGCTTCAACCGTATACTCCCGTCTCCGTTACCGACGCCGTTACCTTACTCCCTCCCTCCGTTCAGATCTCGTCCACCAGCAGGGGAAAGGCGAGAGAGAGAGAGAGAGGGCCGGACTCCGGAGATTCACGCGATCTTCTCCTTTCTCTTCCGTGATTCACGCGACGGCGGCCGAGAGCCGAGGGCTGCTCGTGCGCTCGAGGCTTCGGCCAGCGCACGGCTGCGGGAAAAGCGGTGGCGCCGGCGCGGGCCCATTCGCCGGAGCACGCGCGCGGCCGAGGCTGCACGCGGCTCCGTTGAGCGGCTCCCCGTCGGCCCTAAGGAAGACGGCGCACGTGATGTCTCTTCGCTGCGGCGGCGAGGCAGTCTGATGCGTGACGGCAGCGACAGCTCGCCCTGATGCGCGTGCGTGGTCCGTGGTGGTGGCTGCTGCGGCGTCGCCCTGATACGCGTGCGCAGCGCCAGCAGATGATGTGTGCGCGGCAGCAGCAGCGGCAGCAGCGGCCTGAAGCGCGGTGGCTCGCACGCGCCGTGCGCCGCGAACCTGCGAGCTTGGCCCCGGTCCCCATGGGCACCACGCTGGCGGCCGGCGAGCTCATCCCCGGCAACCGCGGAAGGCGCGCGGGCGAGCTCGGCCCGTCTCCAATGGAACTCCACCATGTCCGTGTAACAGCAACAGCAGGTCCGTGTCGGGCTGAGCCGTAGTGTGAGGAGTGAAGAACAATTCAAAGAAAAGCAGGAACACACGAATTCAGAACCCAGAATCTCACGGCAGCAGCTGAAATTCTATTGGAAATAATGGAAATAGCAGTACATGGTCCCCTAGCTCGTCATGGCGACGGCGGCCTCTACAACAACTGCTAAGAGGAGGGTTCAAATGTTCAATCATATTCGTGATGTCTCAGATAGCAGCTCTCCCCAGCCTAAGTACACGGCTCGGTGGGGAATAAGTTACAGACCAAAAGTAAGTTTAGTGGCTTAGTGCTAATGCAATTACAAGGTAAGCGTGCTTAGAAACTAATTTGATTGACATTTGTTGATGTCCCTTGGATGGCCGATTGACGGTTCTGGAGAGAAACAGCAAGTAGGTAGGTAGCCCCTGACGACTGATTACTTGGGGGTGTTTTTCCCACTCGAAAACTTTACACCCCGTCCCATCGAATGTTTAGATACATGTATGGAGCATTAAATATAGATAAAAAAATAACTAATTGCACAGTTTGTATATATTTTGCAAGACGAATCTTTTAAGTCTAATTAGTCTATGACTGGATACTAATTGCTATAGTTACAAATGTGCTACAGTACCCTAAAAACTTTACACGCCCTTGGTATCCTGACAATGCCAAGGTGTTTCTTGAGCTGGCTCACATGAAACACGGGATGCAGTTGACAGCCTTCCGGAAGCAACAATTTGTAAGCAACTTTTCCGATTCGTTCTAGCCTTGTTTAGTTCCCTTAATTCTTCCCCAAATTTTACTATGTAAAAAGAAGATTCTCCGTCACATCAAAATGTCGGCAAATGCATGGAGTACTAAATGTTGATGAAATCAAAAACTAATTGTACAGTTTTGTTGTACTTTGCGAGACGAACATTTTAAGCCTAATTAGTCAAAATTTGGATAATTTTTACCAAATACAAACGAAATGCTACAGAAATTCTGATACAGTGTTTTTCTCCCAACTCACTGAACTAATCGAGGCCCTAGTATTCTGAATGGGCCATAGTACTTGGAATGGCTGCAGATTGAGGTAGACCATTGTTAGAAGAGTCAAGGGCCTATTGGGCCTTAGTCTGTTAGGGTTAATTAGTCGTTTGTTTAGGGTAAGTAAGCCTTACTTGTAAGTCAAGAAATCATCTCTATATAAGGAGAGCAGATGTATCAATCTAATTAAACAAGAGATTAGAAGGAAAAACCTTCTCTCTTGCCGGTCGTGGGCGAAGCCCCGCGGCCGGCGTTCCTAGCGCGCGGGTACTGTAGCACCGCCGCCGCTCCCCTCGACTCTCGATCCTCTCGATCACAACAGCCCACATAACAATCTGGTATCGGAGATGCCAGGTTTCGATGAGCCGCTGTGGGATCAAATCGTCAAGGCACTGGCCGACATCAATGCACAACAGGCGCACCACAACTCATGGTTGGCCGCCATGGAGAGCCGTCAAGCGGTGTTTGCGCGTCAGGTGTCGGCGGCGGTGCGGCTGCAGGCGGCGGCGCGTGGCCTCCTGGCGCGCCGACGAGTGCGGCGGCTGTGCGATCTGCATCTGATTCAGCCCCGCACCCCGTTACAATTCCTCCAAGCTGTGCTTCGCCGCGCGAAGGCAGACACCGCACAACAGATCAAGCAGCGAAAGGACATCGCAGCGCAGCCGATACTTATTCACCAAGGGTCGGCTGTGGTGCGGCTGCAGGCTGCTGCGCGTGGTCTCCGAGCACGGCGGCGGCTGCAGGAGATGCGCCAGAAGATGCGGGAGGCGGTCCTGGCGGCGATGCGGTTACAGGCTGCAGCACGCGGACTCCTGGCGTGACGGCAGGCGCGGGAGATGCGTGGGTTGCAGCTGGTGCTGTGCCCCGTGCCCCTTTGCTTCGCCACCAGGCTGCGCTTCGCCACATGGAAAGCCTCGATCTCGTCCTGCGTCATGGAGATCGGGCATGGCATCGCCACCTCGGGTGGCGAACTCGGCGTCTACAGCGTCGGCATTTGGAGACGTGGGTGTGTGGCCACCCATAGGCGGACCTTAATTAGCGCTGTCGTGCTCCGGCACCGGCCGCTACGAGGACGTCTCCGCTGGTCACTATCGCGACTAATTTCTGGTGGCTATACCCGTGCACCCCTCTCGTTCCGGTGGGCTCTATGAGATCCAGGTGGCTACACACGTGCAGGTCCATCACGCGGAGGGTGTCCGTCGTATCTCAAAAAAATCAAAAATAAAGAGTCACAGTCTATTTCAGGTCAATAAAATAAGCCGAGATGTAAAAGGCTTGTTTTTAAGTGATAGGTTTGTGTCGAGTCGAGTTAGGTTGCAGCTCGAGGACGAACTGCATGTCCAGGTAGGGTGTAGTGTTAGAAGAGTCAAGGGCCTATTGGGTCTTAGCCTGTTAGGGTTAATTAGTCGCTTGCTTAGGGTCAAGTAAGCCTTACTTGTAAGTCAAGAAATCCTCTCTATATAAGGAGAGCAGATGTATCAATCTAATCAAGCAAGAGATTAGAAGGAAAAACCTTCTCTCTTGCCGGTCGTGGGCGAAGCCCCGCGGCCGGCGTTCCTAGCGCATCTCACAGCCCTAGTCGCCTGCCCCTCTGCCTCTCTCTCACGTGAACAGTACCGCGGGGGTACTGTAGCGCCGACGTTCCTCTCGCGCGTGAACAGTACCGTGGGTCCCGTAGCGCACGGGTACTGTTCACGTCGGCGAGCCCCTCTTCCTCCTCAGTCCTCCCAATCCCAACGACGTCCATAACAACCATCATGCCAACATCATATTCTCTCTCTTTTCTGTGTTTGTCCGCTTGATGCTTAATTCTGGATTGAGCTTTGTGAAGGTTGTCCTTAATCAACTGTGTTAGGGCTTACAAAGCTATGATTATGAGCGAGTATGACTCTCTGCATTGTCCAAATCCCTTCTAGTGACACATAGAATTGGACACGAGCATTACAGCATGTCCTCGTTGAAGCACGCTCTTTCTTTGGTTTATATATTGGATTAGTGTTCTTGTGACCTTCATTACTGCAAACAAAGTACTTCGAAGATAATGTACCATCTGCTATATAACCCTGTTTGCTTTAACTACTTTTCAGCCAGCGAACAGTGTTTTTCTTTCATAACAAATCAACATAAGTACCAGCATAAGCCAAATTTCAGCATAAGCGAATAGGGTGATGTTTAGTGTGGCACTTCTTGATACTAAACCCGACTTTTCCAGCATATGCATTATAAAACTTGTATACGTCTTCCTCTGAATTAAAGGTCATGCCAACCTTTGGCACAAGTTCAGCTGAGAGAGTTTGGTCATTTACCCTACATACACCAAAGGCGTATATCCCATATCAATTACTTCTGCTGAGAGCTTTCATAGAAAACTACTTATGAATTAATTCATCATTATAGCAATATCTCAGTGACCTCCAAACCTGTTACAACAGTTTCTTCGGATTTCTTGTTCTGGGAGTCAAAATATCCATCAGCATCCTCAAAGTTGGTACAAGAGCTTTCGCCCACATCACCATGAGCAGTCGGCTGCAACATATGGTCAGAAGGCAAACATGTCAACTCTCGGCGAGCAGGAAGGTGAAGAAGCTCTTGAGAGCTAGATATGTCACATATGCACAGTACAATTTATTTTATTAAATAGAAAGGTGTTCCTCGCTCACCTCAAACCCTGCAATTTCTTCAGTTTTCTCAGCATCAGAGTTGGAATCTCCATTGCCAACCTGAACACTGCGATAAAAACTTCTGCTCATATCACCATGGGCAGCTGGTTGCGACAAATCTACCGGCGACAGCTTCTGCCATTGGCCTTGGCTCCTTGAGCATGGAAGACGTAGGGAAGAAAGAACTTGATCCCAAACATGCGCCGGGTGTCGCGGCAGCATCTGCTTGGCTTCGATCCATCGCAGCTACGTGTAACATGTGGCCGACGCTCGCCTCCATCGCCATGGCCTTGTTCAGTTCCCCAATTCTCTCCCCTAATTTCACTATGCAAAAAGAAGATTCCCCGTCACATCAAAATGTCGGCAAATGCATGGAATACTAAATGTTGATAAAATCAAAAACTAATTGCACAGTTTTATTGTACTTTGCGAGACGAACATTTTAAGCCTAGTTAGTCAAAATTTGGATAATTTTTACCAAATACAAACGAAATGCTACAGGAATTCTGATACAGTATTTTTCTCCCCAATTCACCAATCTAAACAAGGCCCATGTATGGATGGCTTCCTACGCAAGGAGCGCTGCACAGACTCAAGTCTGGAGGAGGAGCGACACAACTGACGGTGCCTTCCACTAGAAGGAGCTGTTGGTGGCTTCCAGTAGAAGGATATAAAGCCTTAACGGTGTTTTCAACGTGCCGTTAGATGAGAAATTGAGAATAGAAAATTCATGAAAAGTAGTATAGAGGATGTGTGTGCTTTGAGATTGTTGAGATGTGTATGTGTCATTAAGAGAGCAAGGTCCTTCACGATGAAGGAAGGACGGGGTCCTTCTGAATTTGGCTCCGGATGGCGGGAGCGGGATTTAGGGTTAGTTTGGTGGGCCCCGCCTGACATTCACGGAATTTGAACAGGAATGGGCCGGTTTTGCAAGAGAGGGCGTCGTTGCCTTCTTGGATTTGGATGCCTGGATGAGTGGTCGGGCCTGGGCCGTTGAACGCAAAAGGAGTAGCTACGCCAGATTCAAGTTCTTGACAAAAACTAGCAGCTACTCAAAATTTTTCCACACTGCTTTCTGAAAACAAAACATTTCTTAGCTTCCAAAAGCCCCCATAGAGCAGCAGTACTAAGAATATTGTGAATAACATAATTCTTATCGCTAAGCCATACTTCCTTGGTCCACAAAATAATGCAATCCTCGCATTTCAAGAAACCAAATGCTTTCAAATTTAACCAAATTTATACAAAAAATAATAACATTTATGATACAACATAGATATCATTAGATTCATTATGAAATATACTTTTATAATGAACTGATTTGAAGATATAAATGTGAATACTATTTACTATAAACTTGATCAAACTTAAACCATTAAAACGAGCATGCATACCATAGTTGCATTCTTTCATGGACGGAGTACTTTGTACTGATTCACAACAGAGCATTTAAAAAATAATAGCAGGGATGCACTTACTCCTGTTCACTTAGCTTATCAGCCGTATTTTTTCAGTGAGGTAAACGTGTTTTTCTCTCACAGCAAATCAGCGAGCAATACTTTTCAACCTGTCTTTTCAGCAAAACGAACAGGACCAACCTCCCTTCCCTTGTTTTTATATGGGTCAGGACTCAGGACCTTGTTTTGTGAAAGGAACCACAGAGAAAAAAATGTACCTTAGGTGCCACCTTGAAAGACCAAACAACAGGAATGAACACGGGAAAGTACCCATACAATTAATAACTCTGTACAAAGATTGAGAGGAGTACATCCCATTAGAAGAACATTCTTCATACATGAACATTCTTGTGCTAATCATACAGGCGTGTGAACTAAACCTAGTCATTGAAGTTCAGTCTGATAGTACAAGTTCTGACAGTGTGAGCCAAGTACATTGCCTCAGCTATAGTACAGGAAAAACAGATCAGAAACTCAGCTCATTGGTGAACACCTTGGTCAGCTTCTGAGACGGGCTCAGGCTTCCTCCTCGGCTGATCCGGAGTGACTCGATCGATTTTTGGATTTCCATGGTCATGGCGCTGTCAACACTGCCTGCAGACAGCCGCTTGTGTGCCTTCTGCAGGTGCAGCTTGAGCGAACTCGTACTTAGACCAACATTCTTGCTGCAGATTGGGCACACCTTCATTTCTGGACGCTTGTGCTGCCAGTCCATAGATACCTTACCATGCAGCCTTTTATCAAGGGCCAGGAGAGCCTTGGCGAAGCCATCGTTTGGCTGTGCTCGACGGTGTACTTTCTTCAGTAAGTTCCAGGCTTTTGCGAGAGTGAAACCCCTGAAAAGTACAGCTCTATCATGTCAATAGCAAAGCTTCAACAAAATTCTTGTGCAGCCATTAACATGCAATTCAGTCGCGAGTGGCAGAAGTTAAGACTCTTACTCTCTAAGCATCAAATAGGCAAGTACGACTGTGGCACTCCGACTCTTCCCTTCAAAGCAATGAACTAGAACCTTGCCCCCAACATGATCCACATGATCAATAAAGTCTGATGCTTCCTCAAAAAGATCACTGATGTTTGCATCATCATCATCGCTAATCTGTAAAACAAAACATTTTTCAATTTAAATATGTGACTATGAATCATGTAAAAGGCATCACAAATGGGAATCCTAAACCACAGAGATTGATGCTCTTACTGAAAAGTTCTTGTATTCAAAAAGATCAGGAAATTGGGAATCGGATTGACCAATCTCGTTCGAACACAAACAGAGTACATGGGTAATGCCCAAATGCTGTAGGGTGTACTTAGACCTTGCAGCCAGAGCCCCACCTATGAACAAGTTGTTGACAACAAGAGAAGGTCGTTCTGTGTTTGCAGCATCAGAAATCAAGGCTATCCTTTCAATGATGTGTTCAAGACGCACCTGCAGGTGATGTATTATCAAGCTCACTAATTCCTTAAAATGGAGTTCAAAGTTTAGGTATGCCCTGAGACTCACCTTCAACTCATAGGCATCAGCTACCATGTTGTTTTCAGTTCCATCAAAGAAACCAGAATGAAAATTGTTCTCTTGGCAAAATTTGATCACATCGTTCTTAAGTGCTTCGTTCCACTGCTCGATCTCTTTGAGCAATTCAGGATCAACCTACAGCATCAATATTATTTTCAATTGAGGTTCGTAAATCGTAATCGACATCAACAACAAAAACAAGCCAAACTCAGAAAGAAGCTCACTGAACAGGGTAACTTGAGTTTTCAATACAAGGCTCAGTAAAGCTTGTTGCAATCACACTGGCTGTGACTGTACCATTAAAAAGAAAGGTAGGCTATTCCAAAGGAAAACAACAAAACCAGTTCGGGTTAGGCTAGAAATGAACACCCCCCCCCCCCCCAAAAAAAATACAATTACATCGATCGAAATAAAGCAGATACTACTTACAGTGAATGACTAAATTAGATAAGAAAATACTTTCACTGAACAAAATAAATTAGAGCAACAATCACAGCAGATATGATGTAAGGATGTTTTCCTTTAAAAAAAATGAATTCTCACTTTCACTCAGGAGATTC
This sequence comes from Saccharum spontaneum, assembly GCA_022457205.1. Classification (NCBI taxonomy): domain Eukaryota; kingdom Viridiplantae; phylum Streptophyta; class Magnoliopsida; order Poales; family Poaceae; genus Saccharum; species Saccharum spontaneum. The sequence goes on along the minus strand of CM039588.1, from coordinate 21,226,848 downwards.
TTACCTTCGGGTTTTTGTAAAAATCACGAAGTTTCATTGTCATTCTTAAACTACGGGGAGCCTCTGCACTTCCCTTGAAGTACTTGTTGTTCCAACTGTCCCTGGACAGAGGAGAAACTGAATCTGAGCTTCCACGGGATCCCGCAGAAGACGACTTCGTTGCAGATTTCAGCATTTCAGAATCACTATGAAGCTCATTGTTCAGTTGCTTACTAGGAGGGCAAGGAGTGCTATAGCTGGCACCAGGTGAAGGAAAATCGGAAAGGGCAGCATCATTATTGTCAGATTCTTCAGAGGTTTTAGTAGTTATGGACAAGAAAACTCGCAAAACACCATCCAGTTTTTGGTAAAGTTGGAGAAGAAATAGATGGAACCCCTCCAGGTCCCTAAGAGCTGCACGAAATGATCCTCGAAATTCATGAATCACTGCAGCATTGTCTTCATCAGAAAGGGAGCAACAAGAATCACTGGAAGTAACCTCATCAGGTCGTGAATGTCCAAGCTTACCACCAGAAATTTCATATAGGATACTTGCTGAATAGTCTGAGCTATTCAAAATGAGCTCCACTACTTTGGGATACCTCTCATGATCTTTGACACGTCGCCCCACAGGGGGGCGGCGGGGCACACCAGTATCAATTGCTACAATGCGAAAATTGCCATTTATTCTTTCAGCATTTTCCTTTTCATTTATCAATGATTCTAGTTTTGGTGACATGGGATCCAACCCTGGTGAATCAAATTTTCCATTCAAAGAGTGTGACCGCTTCTCTCTATGCAAAAATTTTGTAACCAGTTGGTTGGAACTATCTGTAGAGCTCTTGAAATCATCCAATCTGTCCAAACTGGGTAAGGATGATTTATCTGAAATCATCAGGTTTGCAGGATTACCACGCCAACCAAGCTGACGGCATGGGAGTCTGTCCTCATTCCGCAGTATCAGATCAAGCATCAAAACCCTTCCCAGTGATGAAGCAGTAACACAAGCAGCTTCTCGTGAATTGAAAGCCTTTGAACTTTCAAGCAGTGGGGAGCCATGAATATAACTGCCAAGCCAAAATGCAAATTTCAACTCCAATATACAGGTCAGATAGAGACAATGTGTATAGCTAACATGGTTGTACTAATAAGGTAACACTGCAACACTACCTCATTAAAAGAAGGCAGCGGCTTAGCTCAAGAGCTTCTAACAACTCTGAGCAAGTCATCTCACCAACCTCATCGTTATTTGAAACTGCTGCTGTTCGAGCATTTTCTGCAGCATGCCTAATCGCCAGCCACTCTGAACTAGAATTATATACTACTCTAGCCTGCATTTGTTACAAAAGCTGTATAAGTTCATTGCTCCATACATAATCAAGTTGTGCAATATTAATTGGGGGTTTGGAAATACTTGTGGTGTATGGACTCCGAGCAATCTTGCAAACTCATAACCCAAACGTTCTGCCTGTGTTGCCATCTTTGATGATGAGAATTTTATAACAGCTGCCGCTTCTGTAACTCCACTGTTACCTGGAGAACTAAATAGAGCAAAGAACACTACGCCACCAGAGTTCACAGTCACCTATAAACAACAGGGTATGGAAATCAGCATGTTAATCGCATGCATCAATATAGATGATACTCACAAGTGAAACGGCAGTAGAAGAATATGAGCTTGAATGTTTAATACTTCCTCTGTCCACTTTTGTTAAGTGTATTTCAATTTGAGAAAGTCAGACACAGCAAGTTTTGAACGATGGATATCAAATTACATGCAGACTTAGTGTACAAAACTAGTATCAATTGTGTTTGTATTTCAAAGTGCTTTTAATATGATATTGAGTTTTTATCAATCTATAAAGTCTACATTGGAGTGCTTTCCATTCCCTACTAAAATATTCCCCTGAAAGTGGATGGAGAATATAATATGTTTGTCATGCCAACTTGTCTCAGATGTGGTAAACAGAAGCAAATAGTCTTTCTCACTATAATGGCCACTACACAGGATGTTGAAATTGGCATGATAACAGGTTGTGACAAACCTCAAGAGCTTTATTCATTTCGTCTTCAGTTTGTTCTGAACTACTACTATGTTCTGTATGATGCAGAGACGACAACACATCCCATGAAAATTCAGATGACTCAATGTCCAGTGCAGAAGAGTTCCCAAGTCTCTCCCACAAGCTTATTTCAGGAGAATGATTGCAGGCCAATGGATCTTTTCCTGTTGGTTCTTCTCTAATCAAGTGTTCACTACAGTGGGCACAGCAAAAAGACAATAACAACATTAGCTCAGAAAGCTTATGCTTAAAACCGATATATTTTCACAATTTACAACTCATACAAGTTCATCTTGCAAGTGAAATTCCCTTAAGATCCATGCTCCATATTCTAAAAAACCATTAGAATCAAATTAAGTGTAGAAGTTATATTGGGCCAAATTCATTATATGCAAAATGTTATTCCTTGGCTTGTTGATAATGTTGCCACCATTCTACTATCTAGAGCCGGCCAAATTCATTATATGCAAAATGTTATTCCTTGGCTTGTTGATAATGTTGCCATCATTCTACTATCTAGAGCCATCTCTTTGTTTGAGACAATTCCAGAATCAAGATCTACACATCATATAATAACAGTTACACCTAATCATAATTACAGATCTAATCTATCATCTTGGCAACAAAGAAGACAATTTGGGATCTAATTATAATAACTATTATAGGAAAAATTCCAAATTACTCCCATCAAGTTTGGTCTATGTCCAGATGAGCATCTTAACGGAGGAGAATAGGAGGGAGGTATAAACACATTACAGACATACAATCCAACCTACTCCTTCACCAAGAGAAAAGACAATAGGGAAATCTATGTGTTGGCACAGATTTCAACATTTCAGATAACTATTCCTGGTAATTCAGTTAACAAGAGAAATGTAAAAGAGGGTTCAATCTTGTTTTTGGGCACTCACTTTTTCTCCAGGAACACATAGCATTCCATTTTTCATTTGAAGTAAGATGGAATATAATTCAACATTTTCACCATAAGGTTTGTAAGGTATGAGAACTTAATTTTGCAATTACAGATAATCAACTAAGTGGTATGAAGTGATCTTTAAAGGATAATAGGATGCCGATGGATTCCACAAAGCAAACCTTAAGTCCCCGCTACCAAATAGTGAGAAGCTCCCACTTGGCATGACTTCAATCCTTGAACCCCGATGTGGGAACCCAGATGGCCGGAAAGCCCCACTCCTCTTACGTACTAATGAGAGCCATTTCTCAAATGTTTGTGCTGGTGACGATATATCACCACCAAATAATAAAGAAACCACCTAAACACAAGCCGATTTGTTTGGTTTTACTCAGTAAGATAAAGTATCAAATTTAAAATTACAAATAAACATTGGGGAAACAACACTTACACGAGAAGATAGGTTCAGATCTCTATCCTCGTTTTCCTGTAAGAAATGTAAAAATTTATATTACATTTATGTATTTCTGCTTCAAGACATTTCAGAATACTCTAATGGCATATCTTGATTGATGAAAAAATTGAGAGAAAAAAAAAGAGAGAGATCTAAAGCAGTTTTTTTTTCTGAAGATGAACAGATGGAATTTTGTGCACCAAGATTGTCTATATCACCAAGTTATAGCAAACAGATGTACAAGCCCACAGAACTTACAATAACACGAGACTAACACTTCCATTTACCAGCTTATGCTCCGTGGATGCAAGTGGTTGGGTCAATTCAAAACCCATTGCAGTTAGTCACGAGTTCAGTGTTCACTTAGTTGGTACACCCTCTGTCCCAAATATAGGTTGTTTTGGCTTTTCTATGTCTAGTCTAGATACATAATAAAAGTTGTGTATCTAGAAAAGCCAAAGTGACCTATAAATTGAAAAGGGGAAGTAGATCATTACTCATTAGGAACACTTGTTTGTAAACTAAATGAACTACTCATGTATGGGTCAATCACTCAGTCTAGGTCAATCACTCAGTCTAGGGCAATCTACTTGCATCCCTAATATGCTCACCTCGAACCTGGAGTGAAAAAGGCACATCCATGTGTTACTTCCCTGGTCTTACAAGGAAGAAAGTTCCAAGGTTTGGCACATGACCTACCTTTGGAGAAATTAGCATGTATAAACTCGAATTGAAGCAGAACGCTGATCTAGTTTGGATCAGGAGGCGTCATTGTGTCAAGCATAATGCATTGTGCAAAAATCAAAATAGCAAGACGAGAACAAACTGCTTTTCTCCATTCATGATCAAATGGCCCTCCAAATAAACCCGCATCAAGCCTCACTGCATTTGGGGGAAAGGCGCACTTGATAGCCAAGATGAGACTAAATGGCAAGGGAAGACTCACGGATACACCAAGCCGGATCAAGAACCAATATCAAACCTAAATCTGACCAGTGGCCAGCACAAAGCAGCTGCATTTCGCAACCATGTCCCGAAGCAGGTAAAGGTCCAGATTTGCCAACAGGTCTACGACAGTGACTAACTCAGAGCATCAATCAAGACCACATCAGATCACAAAACACAAGTCCAAAGAAGAGAAAGGAACCCACCTTGGGAGGAGGAATAATGGAGGGCCGCTCCTGGTCGCGCTCCTCCGCCGCCTCCTCTGGCTGCGTCGCGTCCCGCTGTTCCATGGGAGGGGCAAGGCGCGGGTAGCCCTTGACTACGCAGGCGCTTGGAGTGATATAGGTTTCAGCAACCGCCGCCTACGGCCTGTGCTTTGCGGCCGCCTGGCTTCCCGGTGGGGGAGCGGGGCCGTCAGACCCCCAACGGAAAAGGCGGGATCTTGCGCGAGTTTTCCTCCCCGCTCCACCCTTTCCGTCCGGTTGTCGGCTTTTTCCGTAATGGTGACTGCCTGCTGGAGACTGGAGAGCCGGGGGAGAGCGGAGACAGCGCGCCAGAGAGACAAAGGCAGAAGACGAAAGTAGAGAGTGGAGTGGATCAGTACGTACAGTGGGGTGGTTACTGCCTTTTGGGAACGGACAACGGAGTCCATGGAGAATGGCTAGCATCACCGTCAGCACACCCCGTCCGATCCTGCCTGGATTTCCCGATATGCCGTTGTACCGATCTTTGCAGGGCTTCGTAATTTGACATACTATCTTCGTTCATGTACCGTGGATCATGACTGCTTGTTTTCGCAGCTTAAAAATACGCCAACAGTGCTGCGAAAACAAGGTCCGGCTGACACGAATAATTTGAGCCACGACTGTCAAAGAGTTCTCTCTCTCTTTTTCGCTTCATCATAGAACAAAGGACAAATATTTACAAATCAGATAGCTAGATCGTCTGAATTAGAACTTCACCCTATTCGGCTGCTCTTATCAGCACGGCTTATCAGCCGTGAAACAGTGTTTTTCTCTCACAACAAAACAGCCACAGTCGGCTTATAAGCCGCAAAAACAGCCTGTCGAACAGGGTGCTTGTTTGGATGTACTCGTATCCACCTCAATCCATGTGTAGAAGTAGATTAGAGTGAAAATTAAATTAATTTCCACCACAATCGACTCTAAGATGTAATGGATTGATGTGAACACGAGTGTATTCGAACAATGCCTTAGTGTATGTATGGGTAAATGTAACGACCCAGAATTTTCAAGAAACAAAAATCACAACTATAATTTTTTTTCTAAAATAACCTATGGTTACCCTAGTTGCACAAGTAGCACCTAGTCTAGTTAATTACATTTTGCATTTAATTATATATTCATGAGTTGCTTCTTATGTTCTTTGAATTGTTAATTAAAAATAGTCACATTTATTTAATGAATTGCTTAAATTAAATAAATATGTATTTATAACCTTGGCAAATAATTAGAGACCCAAAAATATATTTAGTAGGACCCACTACGTTATACAAGTGTAGGCAATATGCTTTCGCACATACAAATGCTTGACATAATTAAAATGGAGAAAATACAAAATAGAAAAGCTTTTTGGATAAAATCAGAAAAAGGAAAGGAGCCCCTCTAGGCCTACCCCGCCAACCGTCCCGGCCCAACTCGCGCGCCCGATCCCACACATGCGCACGCCCGCGTGTGGGCCGGCCCAGCAAGGCCACGGTCACCCGCCGCGCCGCATCCGCAAGACGCCAAGGCGTCTTCGTCTCTCCCCACGCCACTGACGAGCGGGACCCACCCGTCATCCCTTACCTTGTTCCCCATCCTCTGCTTCGACCAGGAACAGAGACAGAGAGGGGACAGGGTCACGCCCCGCGCGAGGGAGGGATTCCCTCGGTCCCCTTGCTCTACCGTGCGCACCAAGGAGCAACCCATCCCCATTCATCAGCCGCTCACGCTTGCCGGTCACACCCCAAGCGCACGCCTGAAGCCGCGCGTGAACGCGCCATGACCCCACCGAGCTCGGCCGCCCTCTGACACCACAAAACCGTCGCGGAATCACAGCTGGCACCACCATTCTCGAATCACGCCGACCCCACGCGCCTAGGATCCTAGCCAAGGGGCGTGGATCACCGCCACGTGGCTCGGATGCCCCCATCACCGTTCGCCCGCCATTGATGAGCTCGAACTATAAAGTCCCGAGCCAAACTTTAGCCCCTCCCATCCTCCACACGCCGTCCCCCCGGTGGCTTCATCACACCGCACCGTTCCAGAGAGGAGGAAGGGAGGAAGGGAAGGAAGGCAAAGGAGGAACTGGGACCGCGGGGGGGGGCACAATTCGAGCTCGTCGGAGACGAAGGCGGCGCCACTCGACTTCTTCTTCACCAAGGGGCTCCTCTGCACTGCACGACAACGGCTCGTCACTGCTCTGAATCACCACCGCACCGCCATCCTACTACCGCAAGCCCAAGGTGAGCCGCCCCGCTCACCACCCCTTCTCCGCTCACCACCCTCCTCCGCTCACCACCGTATGCACACCGGTGTGGCCGCGGCATCTCCATACCGGAGGTGGCCAATGCTAAGCCTCGAGCATCACCACACACGCTTAGGTAGGCTTAGCCGCAGTTTGCATCGCGCACCTAGGGCCGGAGAACGCTGAGAGCGATGTGACGCGGGACATGCCCGCCAAGGCTAGAGCACGCCGTGGCGAGGTCAAGACATCGTGGTGTGAGCACGGTAGAGCATGGGCAAGGGGTCCAACAGGTTCGCCTCGGCGAAGGACACACCATGCGCACCTTAAGAGAAGGAGGGACCCCAGTGGCATGGCCGGCGATGTTCCGCCCGGTCGGAGCCGTCGAGCCGCCACCACCGCGAGAGGTTCTGCTGGAGCCCAATGTCGTCGTTTTGACCTCACCTTCGTACTCCTTTTGCGGCCGCGAATCGGTAGGAGACCTTACCACCCAAGCCAAGCCACCGTGGAGCGCCACCGGGCAAGCACGCCGCCGGCGAACGCGCTCCGGTGAAAACAGAGTGGGGGAAGAGCGATCGGGATGATCGGTACACCCAGTGCACATGGACCGAGAGGAAAGAAGGGGGAAGTGGACATGGTCCACCGTAGACCTTGTTGCGGGCTGTGATCTGCCACCGCCTGTCCACCATAGACCGGCCTTATGGACGCCAGCCCGATCCAAAACCCAGGAGGCGACGTGGCAGCGCCAGCGCTTGCCACGTGGCGGGCCGGCCCGGCCCAACCTGGCCCGTATCCAGCCCTGGCCCGGCCCACCGAAGCCCGGTCGCGGCCCGGTCAACGTTGATCGTTGACCAGTCAACGCTGGCTGTTGACCTAGACCCACATGTCAGTGACTCAATCTGTTCCAACCAATCAGAGCTTGACACGTGTCACTGCCTGGAATTTCCTTTTCTTTTTCTTTTCTAGAAAATCATTTAATCTTTAGAAATTCATAGCTAATTCATTTTAACTCAGAAAAATACCAAACCAGTTTCTAAATTTTTCTAAAAATGAGCTCTACATTTTAGGCTTGTGTTTGAGTGCATTTGGATCTTTTGGATTTCTGTTGCTTCTTTGTGCATCTCTATAGGAGTCGTTAATACGACTCTACGTTACGTTTAACAGAGCCGGAGGACCTGCCGACTGAGGAGTACGACCCCGACTACAGCGAGGACTTGGGTGACGACCTGCCAGGTGCCACGCCCCACCCACTTCCGTAGATCCTATTACGCATGCAAATACAGAATTGCTAGCGCTTTACTTTTTGTGCAATAATATGATGATAGGCTGCATGATAGATGCTTTACTTTGAGCCATTTACCTTGTTGCAACCTTAGGCTAGATGCTCGCATGCTACATATTACTGCTTTTACCCTTACTCGCATTATATCTGTGATGTGATGCCGGTGAGTGAGAGGCGTATATGTATAAGGCACGTAGTGCCGAGAACTTGGTAAACCTGATAAAAGAACTGGGGAGATCTTGGCGTACGTCTTGGATGAGTGGTGAGGGTTGAGTCGATCGGACAAGATCCTACGACGAGTCTTTGGGGCAAGTCTTGCTGGAGGGGTGCGACCTGGGCATCCCTCACGAGAGTTACCTGTGGCGAGTATTATGTGAGGTGAACTGGGGTGTTGGTTATCCCTGGTAGAGGTGCTGTCATGGCACAGGGAAGACGGTGTTTCCCCTTTGAGAAGATATCCTGTCTGGTCCCCCTAAGGACTGGTATGTCTTGAGAACCGGAACCATGGGACCTTGGTGCACACCACTCGCTCCCAATGGACGGGAGACGATTACCTGACTAACTAGGGCGGTACCACTACTACTAGGTTGGAAAGTGATAATGTAGGGAGGTACGGGCATGGGGACCCACACCCTCCTAAGACAGCATAGTGATCTTGGGGGCCCGGTACTACGTCTCACAGTCTCAGCGTTTCAGTGGACACCGGGGTGGCCCAGGGCTGAGTGGTAGGGTGGTACTGTACCGGTTGGGAAGCAGTCGGAATCAGCCTAGACGAGCTGGATCGTCAAGGATGGCGATCTTGTGGATTACCAGGTGTACACACTCTGTAGAGTTGATCGATCTATACGTATAGCCGCGTCCACGGATATGGACATTCCCATGACCTACGCTTCACTTATTAGTGAGAGGAGTCCTTTCTACCTTTTCCCCGGGTTTTGTGTTGGATTCCGGCTTTGGCCGTTGAGACGAGATCCGAGCGGGAGTCAATCTCGTCGCCTAGAGAGAGAGTGAGATGAGATGTGTGGTGTGTGATGGGATCCGGGTAAAAGGTGTGATTGAGATGGGTTAAAAACTGATGAATATCTTATTAAAATATTAACTACTTGCATAGAAAACCACAGTCTAATAGGTCTCTTTCTACTTCCCTCAATGCATTCCACTTTCCACAAAAGCATTGCAAGTATAGGGTGGGCGATGCGTGGCCAGCACCAAATGTACTGATAGATTTTTGACAGGTTCCGAGCCCGAGTACGACTATGAGGGCGATGGTTGGGAGGACTAGAGGGTCTGTTCTACGCTCAAGCTGGTTCTAGAATATCGTTTTCCGCTGCTTTCCACGTCCGATGCTGTTCTGGATGCTTGTGTGAGTGTGTTCCGCCCTGCGAGGCGAAGAGAATAATTTATGTAAAACTCTCTATTGTATTATGATATTCGTGCATGACTTTTTGTATCACTGAGATTTGGGTAAATTGATGGAATGTTTCGTCATTTTACACTTCGTTTCTGTGGATTTCCCATCGTGAAAATCAAGGACGTTTCAGTAAAAAATTAAGAACCCAAGATGTTATGGTATTCCTCATGGTAGAACATGTCCATACTACTTCAAATTTTAGATTTTATATGGGGCGCTCATATTTTCATGGATTTAACATGCGTTTGGGTGCTACAACGTTTTGTATTCTTAATTGAATCTCTAGAATCCCTATCAAACACTTTATCCAGTGAAGTGATTCTCCATGAAACATCCAAAAACATTTTTCTATTTTAAATTAGGAATGAAATCACTCAAATAGGTGTTTCTAGTTCATTTCAAGGAAATTCTGAATCAAAAAACCAAATAGTTTCATTGATTCTTGCAAGTGATTCTATTTCAGCAGAGAAACGTTTCTAGAGAAAATCTGGATCTGAAATGCTTATAAGACTAAGAGAATTTGGATCCCTACTAAACACATCTATTGTTCTTTCAATAATAGGTGACATGCTTGTCGATACAGAGATTTTCGTCTTCTTGTCTATGCATGTGAAACGGTCTAGGAGTGGTTTCAACTGATTATTGTTTATTGTCTTTTTATGTGAACTAGTGATCATATTTTTCTTGGTTGTTATTTTTAAGTGCACAAGGTTAAAATAAGTTATATCAGTTATATTTAAATTGATCCTTACCCAAATAAATATTCTAAATTTTTAGCATATTTTCATATATATTATATGACCTTTTAGAGAAAATAAATTCTTTGGGAATCTAAATCTAGTCTACCAGTCGAATAGATGCATAAAGTGATTATAATTCAACATAAAAAGGAAACATTATTAGAGATAAGCTAAATCCAAAACATTTCTACAAGAATCTAGATCCCTATTCGAAAAACCATATGTTTTGGTTATTTGACCCTCATGCTTCCATGCAACCAACTTAGGCCACGGTAATCTTTGCTAAAGAACCTTGTTTTCCTATATAATTAACTTGAGTTGGTTGAAGAGAAATATACCTATTTTACTACTCCAAGTCCACTTTGTCCACTTACCCTCTAAACAAAATATTTTGCTTCAATTTACTCTCAACACCACTTCATCAGTAAGATCCGTGTTTTTTCCTCCACATGCCACGCTCAAATTTTTTGTGTGTAATTATTGATTATTCCTTGGTCATGTGGCAAATAAACAGGATATCGTCGGCTTGGGAACCGGATAAGCCGGCTTGCCTGCTTGGCTCCTGCTTGAGCCCGCAGAAACCATCCTAGCCGGTTTGGGAACTGGCTAGACCGGTTTCTCTATACAAGTCCGGGTTGGACTCTCTTCAATTCAATTTTTTGGAACGGGGTTTTGTATAGGAAACTTGGAGATCGCGATCTGAGGTTGTTTCTTATTGGGATAAGACCACACTCTCTATATACATATGAGAGGATCATGACCGATTGAAGGATCTAATGGTCAATCATCAAAAACACATTTACAAACCCCTTTTACCTCTCCTCTCTCTACCTTGTTGTTCGTCACGTCTTTCCGGGAGGTGTTCGGGAGTTTTCAACGCAAAGAACGGGTTCAAAATCAGCCTAACCGGTTTCTAGATTGGTTTTGTTGATCCCATTGCGTTCTTGCTGTACTGTGGGTTGTTTGCAACCCCTTGGGCATGCTAGCAATTGCTGGGCGTACTATGAGAATTAAAAAATACTAATGGTCAAAGATATAGATGTTAGATTAGATCAAAGATAAAACTAGTATAAAAAAAGATCAAAGCTAAAGCTATCTTCTTGGAACATACTCTCTCCATCCTTTTTTACTGTCGTTATCGCTTCTCGAGAAGTCAAATTTATTCAACTTTGATTAAATATATACAAAAAGTACTAATATTTATAAAACATAATTAATATTATTAGATAGATCATTAAATATATTTCATAATAAACTTATTTGAAGATACAAATGTTTCTAATATTTTCAATAAACCTTGTTAAACTTAAGAAAATTTGACCACTACGCTTCTCATACTGACAATTAAATAAGGACCGAGGGAATAAAAATATATACCGAATTTTTTAAATATAAGATAGCACCCTATTTTTAATGATATTACAAGATAAAGTTGCTTTTCTTTTTTAACTCACGATAAAATTAAACACTTATATCTGTGATAGGATGAATTAAAAACTTACCAATCAAGCTTGCATAACCAGTTTCCTGGTTTGGAGTCATTCAAACAAGATAATGCTTCCTTACTACAACTCCGTTGACCCAAAGACCGCTATGTGACGTCCAAATTTCTTCGCTTCCCACACAAATAAACAACACTGATGCAATCAATCAGTAATGACTAGACCGGTGCGTCCATATCCTCGAGAGCCGCAGCCGTCGTCGTGTCAGTTACGCCACTGCCCTTGGGCCCCGCCTCCTCACCGGCGACGACGACGCTGGCCCGGCAGAGCGGGCAGGTGGTGTGCCGCCGCCGCAGCCAAGCGTCGACGCACGCCACGTGGAACCGGTGCCCACACCGCGGCAGCGCGCGCCCTTCGTCGCCGTCCCGCAGCTCCGCGATGCACACCGCACACTCGGCGCCGGCGCCGGACCCGGAGCGCGCGACGAACGTCGGCAGCGACGCCACGAGGCGGTCGTGCTGGTCCTGGGACGTTGGAGGCGAGGACGGCGGCGTCGAGGCGGTGGACGACGCGTCATCGTCGTGGTCCATGGGGTTAGAGGCTGAGGGGGACGCGGCGCTGCTTTTGCGGGAGAACACCCTCCAGAAGTAGAGGTAGACGAGGGCGACGAGCACGACGTTGACGACGATGAGGCAGGCCGTCATGCCGCGGCCGTGCGGTGCCCACCGGATGCTGCTGGGGGTGGTGCTGGATGCCTTGTCCGTGCCAGGGCCAGTGTCACCATATGAGCTCGAGCTCTGTCCTGGCATGGCGATTCGCAAGTGGTGAGCTGGTGATGTGGCCGATGGATTACAGAACTCAGAGTGTCAGGCAGAGGAAAGTGGTCGCGAACAAGGATTGTGATGAGCGACAACAAGAATTCGACGATAAAGGTGGGGAGAGGGAGAGGAAGAACAGGAATGGAGCAGCGAGAGCGAGACAGACGCAGTCATGAAGATAGCGGCGAGTGCGTGGCGACCAATTGTCTCCGGAGAGATAAATGCTCCCGGACACTGGGCCTGCTTGGCATATCAGGTGTAAATTGGCTGTTTGATATCATAGGCCTTGTTTAGTTGGCAAAATTTTTGGCAAAATGGCACTGTAGCAGTTTCGTTGTTATTTGGCAATTAGTGTCCAATCATGGTCTAATTAGACTTAAAAGATTTGTCTCGTCCATTTCGTCTAAACTGTGTAATTAGTTTTATTTTTTATCTATATTTAATGCTTCATGCATGCGTCCAAAGATTCGATGTGATGGGGAATCTGAAAAATTTGGCAAAATTTTTGGCATCTAAACGGTACCATAGTATCAGGCAATTAGGCATGGAAGGGGAAGAGGAGATTACGGGCCGATTTGTAACTGTTTAAGGCCCTATTAATTTGGATCCACCCCACCTAAACTTTAGTTAATAAAAGTTTAGCGCAAAGTAAAACTCGCGACTGGTCGCGCTCAGCGCGTTCGCGCGACACCAGGCCGCGTGGGCGCAACACCAGGCCGCGAGAGCCCAGTAGACCCTTTCCGAACGGCTGGGAGGTTCCTTTCGTTTTTTTATTTTGTCTAATTTAGTTTTCATTTTTTATTTTTCAATTTCAGTGATATTTTATGGTTGTCAATTTCGATTTTTTTTCAGTGATGTTTTTTAGTTTTATCTACTTTAGTTTTCATTTCCTATTTGTCAATTTCATTCTTTCTGTATTTTCAGCTATAGTGTTATTTTTCATTTTGTCTACTTTACTTTTCAGTGTCTATTTATCAATTTCAGTTCAATTTTTTGTTTGTTAATTTCGGTTTCAATTGCCAGCGAGTCATGTTCCTAGCTTTTATAATAAATGTCGCCCCCCCCCCAAGTTGGCAGGAAGGCATGTTTCCTGTCTTTTTTGTAATGTGTTGTATAATAACTTTCCCCCTAGTTGGCAACTTACGCAATTTTTTAATTTTATCTACTTTAGTTTTCATTTCCTATTAATTTTAGTTTTTTGTATTTTCGGTTTTAGTGTTATTTTCATCTTTTTCATTTTGTCTACTTTAGTTTTCAGTATTTATTTATCAATTTCAGCTCAATTTTTTGTTTGTTAGTTTCAGTTTTAATTGGCAACGAGTCATGTTTCCTGACTTTTCTAATAAATGCCTCCAATTGAAAGCAAGTCATGTTTTTTGGCTTTTTGTAACTTGTTGTATAATAACTTACCCTCTAGTTTGCAGCTTACTCAATACTTGTTTTTTTTTGTCTACTTTACTTTTCATTTCCTATTTGTTAATTTTATGTTTTTGTATTTTCAGTTTTAGTGATAGTTTTCATCTTTTTCATTTTGTCAACTTTACTTTTCGGTGTCTATTTATCAATTTCAGTTCAATTTTTTGTTTGTTAATTTCAGTTTCATTGGCAGCGAGTCATGTTTTCTGAGTTTTAATAAATGTCCCCAGTTGATAGCAAGTCATGTTTGCTGGCTTTTTGTAATGTGTTGTATAATAACTTGTCCCCTAGTTTGTAGCTTACGCAATACTTGTTTTAATAATTGGCCCCTCCAGTTTGCAGCTTGTCTTGTTTTGGTCCGCTACTCTCTTTAGGGTAGTACCTTTATGTAAATATTATTTAACATTATATTTTCATGATAACAATCGATGTGCGTACTATATAAAAAAACTTTAGTATATTTTTAGAGTAGCAACTTTAGTATTACATGGTAGTAACTCTTTAGATAAATCCCCTAGCACATTTACACATAAATTGCTACTAAAATAAAATTCTTTGAAATATATGCAAGTGGAGTCTAGTTTTGTTCGCCTCGTCACATAGAACATACCATCTAGACGGAATTAAAAATAGATACACCATTCAAGAGCTATATGTCACACCCATTTAAAGACCAAATGGAATGCATACTCTTATGTGTGCCCAGAGATCAATCACACATCAGTTTAACAAATTATAACGGAAGTATCATCACAAATGTTATTACATCACGATATTTAACACATAGTCTTAACACAAATGTAGCGGAAGTAAAAATAATAAACTCTCGTGGTAGCTCCAATCACAGGCACATTGACTGGTTGACTGCAAGTCTAGTAATCTTTAGGGAAGTAGGCGTAGTAGTCACTATTACCGCCATCTGTTACCCATCCGGGATTTTTATCCAAGTAAGAAAAATAAACAAGCGTAAGTACATCTCGTACTCAACAAGTGTAACATGGGGTTCATGAGGCTCAAAGGCATAATATTGGTTTATCAGCATGTAGCTTTTAGTTAGCATAACTTTAACATATTAATATCATCAAGATGTCTCAATATAAACAATAAACATATGATCCATGTGAAATTATTGATGAATAGCAAAAACATAACCATTAATAATTATCAACTATTTCATAAGGGTCCAAGGCCACTCGTGACCGTGAGCACGGCTGTTATAACAGTTTTACACTCTGCAGAGGTTGTACACTTTCACTGTGAGTCGTGTTACCCATATGCCTGGGTTAATTACTCCCAAAACACTACCAAGGTGAGCAGGCAGGGTAAACACTATAAAGTCTTTCGAAGGTTCGTCTAACAAGTTAGGGCCATTAGATTCACTCGGCAAACAAATGTAGAGCCCCCCTTCCAAATGGCACAATAACCCGCAACCTATACACATAAGGACAGAGACCGCACTTGTTGACATCGTTTTTTAGCACGTGTCAAGATGGTCAGGAGGGGCTAATCAGCAGAGGAAAGATTACTGTGTAGATTGATAGCCGATGAAAATGAGTTTGTAAAGAAGGCTGCTTATGAGTGGTGGTGGCATGTGGAGAAGTTGATTCAAATTGAAGTGTTGCCGATAAGGTTAAGGGTATTATTGTCGATGCCGATGAAAGAAGACTTAAAGGCTGCTGCCGATGAAACAGGGAGTGTGCCGATGAAAGAGACTTAAAGGCTGCTGCCGATGGAACAGGGAGTGTGCCGATGGAAAGGAGGTCGATGAGAATACCATCGTGATTGAGGTGGACTATGGAATAAGATAGGAGTTAATTTCCTTGTCTACGTTTGTTAGAGTCTGAGTTGTATCAAAGTCATGTGTTTCCTTAGATTTGGATTTAGTGTCCTAGTCGTATTTGGTTACGTTTCTGTAGATCAGGATATAAATATAGAGTGAAGGGCAATGTAATAATCAATCAATCAATATCAAAAACCAGCTTTTACTCTTATTTACATCTACTTTTCAGCGACTTCGTCAATTTGCATACTTTTTCCTTTTTACGAGTTCTCATCGATTCGGCGAGTTGCATCGCTCCAGTGCAATCTTCGACGATCCTCGAGTTCCGCGTGAGTACCTCTTGGCCGTGACTTCCGGGCGTATCGCTGTTGTCAGGACCAAAGTGCTCGTATCTTCATCCTTGTCGATTAACAGGTCAAATCGACTGGCACGCTTTGGATATCGATTCCGGGTATTAGCCCTTTGTGTTTGCAAATCCACTTTTGCATCAACATATCTTTTGGCACGCCTGGTGGGACAGATCTAATCAATATGCTCAATCCTGAGATCGATGCGGGGAACATCATCGCGGTAACAGAAGAAGATCTTAAGGAAGAACAGAAGCAGGCTATGGAAAAGGCTATAGAAGAATACAGACAGCTCTGCTTGAAGTCATTCAGCTTGAATAAGAGTGGACAAGTCATCCAGAAGCAAGACTTGCCGTTGCCTCGGCAAGTTACCTTTGATTCTAATCCGGGTAAACTTCAAGAGATGATTAATTCTACAGTAAATCATACTTTAATTGATCACTCCAATGTGCTGTCCAATACTGTTCATAATGTTGTGGTTCGAACTTTCAAAGAAGGGCAAGCGTCACCTCATTACGTTGGGCCTGCTTATCATCAATCAGAATCAGCATATGTTATTACTCCATCGGCTCCCCCAGTCGTTGTGGGTACAAAGATTTCTTCCCCTCCAGTATCAGCAGGTTTATCAAACGTACAGTCTACACCGATGCGATCAGATTCAGCATTATCAGGACGAGTTTAGCTTAATACAGATCTATCGGCATCGGCTTTATCAGGTTCTGTGCCACAGAGTAATCAGACTTCTGCTAATTGGTGGGGATACGGTATGCCTCCAGAGCCATCTACTTTTAACCCTGGATTACCTCAAGTATTTGACACAGCAGGAAAAGCTCATATGCCATCGCTGATAGTTCAAGTACCTCAATATACCACAGCAACTACTGTGCAATCAACTCTAGGAGGTTTCCAGGTGCCTTTGGGTCAAACATCTAATTCAAGCCATCGGTAAATTTGTTACCGATGCAACAGAAGGCTCCTATTGTAAGTCAACCTAGAGTCCAGGTTATACCTTAAGTTGGTTGTAATTATCCAGCAATACCAACAAGTTACCAGCCATCGGCAAATTTTGTACCGATGAATGCTAATAATAATTGGTCAGGGCAGTTTCCCACTCAACATACAGTTCAGCCAAATCAGCAAGCTGCAGGTATTCATCAAGGTCACATGCATGCTGGTTTTCAGAATCAAGCATCGGCAGCTCAGCCGATGAATCCTTTCCAGCAGGTTAATGGACCACAAATAGTGGCAAATATGCCAATTGCTAGAGATCGTGGGCCACAAAGATATGCAGAAGGGTATCAGCAAGTACCTCCGGTGTAAATTCAGCCATATCGTCAACAAGATATTGATGCTTTTTGGGCCGATAAAATAGCAGAAATTATGAAGGATTAGTTTGGGATCAAGCCCAAGGTCAATACCTATTCTTATCAGACTCCATATCCTCCGGCATACGATTTAATTCCTCTCCCAAATCGGTACAAGGTGCCAGATTTCACTAAATTCTCTGGGCAAGATGATACATCAACCATGGAGCATGTTAATCGCTTCATTATTCAATGTGGAGAGGCAGCTAGTAGAGATGAATTGAGAGTTCGTTTGTTTTCATCATCTCTATCTAGATCAGCATTTACATGGTTTATTTCATTACTGCCAAATTCTATTATTACTTGGGCTGATCTGGAAAAGCAATTTCATAAATATTTCTTTGCTGGAGTTCATGAAAAGAAGCTTACCGATTTGGTAAAGTTGAAACAGCGCAATGATGAATCGGTGGAAGGCTTTGTACAAAGGCTACGGGATGTAAAAAATAAGTGTTATAGCCTGGTATTGGATGATCGGCAACTTGCCGATTTGGCTTTTTAGGGATTGTTGCCACACCTTAAGGACAGATATGCTTCTCAGGAGTTCGAAAGCCTAAGTCATCTAGTGCAAAGGATTTCTGATCAAGATACTAGGGTTTTTGAACCTAAAAGGAATTGGAACAAGAAGGTTTCATTTGTCGGAGAGGTAGAAGATTCTGACTCGGATGAAGAACCAGTTATCGGTTTGGCTGAGTGGGTTAAGAATAAAAAGCCGATATCTTGTCCCTTTGGTCAAAAAGAGCCAGAGAAGTTTACTTTCGACATCACCAAAGCCGATAAGATATTTGATCTTTTGCTTCAAGAGGGCCAGATTAAGCTGTCACCTAATCATGTGATCCCGTCGGTAGAAGAGTTAAAGAAAATGCTATATTGCAAATGGCATAATGCAACTTCACACAATACAAATGAGTGCAAAGTGTTTAGACAGCAGTTACAATTAGCTATTGAGTCTGGTTGAATTAAATTTGGTAATTCCAAGATTCAAAAGCCGATGAAAATTGATCAACATCCTTTTCCAGCAAACATGTTGGATGCTGAAGGAAAGACTAAGGTGTTGACATCGGAAGCTGCTGAGAAAAACACATCAGTAGATCCCAACATCGGATAACTACCGATGATGCAAAAGGCAAGGGACTACTAAGAGAAAGTGGCAGTTCTAGAAAGCCACCTCGATCTGGCATTGTGATTACCCATCAAAGGCAACAGGAAGGCTGGCATTAGCGAAGGGACCGATATCGACAACAGCAAGAAGAAAGACGCCGAGAGGAGTGGAATCGGCATAAGGATCATTGGAGGTGTCTATTTTTTATTCATTGTTGGGAAGAAGGTATTAAGTTACCTACTGTTGAAAATTGAACAGAGTGCAATGGTTATTATGGGGTTAATCGTCCAGAAAGAAGGTTTCAATCTGGTAATCAAGGTTTGTCCATCAATGAGCCGATCAAAGGTAAAGCATCAGTACATGATCGGCTGGGGGGCAGGCTCAGTGTACATGAAAGGCTTGGTAAACGCGTTGCATATTTTCCGAGAAACCAAGAGGAACTTGAAGAGATGGCAAATGCAAGAAATCCTGATGAAGAAATATTTTATAGGGATCCTAATATACGTCGTGTAGAGTCAACCAGGACCTATTACCAGCCAGTTTGGAAAACTAAACTTCCTCAATGGTGTCCAGAAGGTTTGACAAAGACACAGAAAAGGAGAATGCAGCGAGAGCGTCAAGAGGACTTATACCAAGAAGGGAGTTCCTCCAATTAGAGATCTGGTAATCAGCAGTGACAGATAAAGCACAAAAATAAAGGCCCATCGGTAGATGTCAATATGGTGTTTATGTTGCCGATGGAATTTTTGGCACTCTCTGATAATGAGGAAGAAGCTGTTTTCTCTGACCAAATAGCTCAATTAACGCTAGATCCAATGATGACTATTTTTGAGAAGCCTGCCGATGATGAGAGACAACATCTCAAGGCTTTGTTTGTAAAAGGCAGAGTTGATGGGCAGCTTGTATCTAAGATACTTATTGATGGAGGAGCTGCGATTAATATTATGTCTTATGTGATGTATCGGAAGCTTGGTAAGGGAGATCAAGACTTAACTAAAACCGATATGATGCTAAAGGATTTTGAAGGCAATGTGTCACCAGCTAAAGGGGCAGTGTGTGTTGAGTTGACCATCGGCAGTAAAACCTTACCGACGACTTTCTTTGTCATTAATGGCAAGGGTGCATATAATCTGCTTCTAGGAAGGGATTGGATTCATGCTAATTGTTGTGTTCCTTCTACCATACATCAGTGCCTTGTACAATGGATTGGAGATGAAATTGAAGTTGTTCCTGGTGATTCTTCTTATATCATCGCGTCGGCAGAATCAGACACTTATGAACGAACCAAGTGCATATCAGGAGAAGCTTGGGAAAAAGAGTTCCTCAAGGTTGCCGATTATGAAATTTCACCGATCCAAGCAGTCGGTTCTGAAGAAGAATTTTAATGGATAGGTTTGCCGATGATGAAAAATTAGGTCAAGGGTTTACATCGGCTGATGATTTAGTAGAAGTAGATATTGGTGAAGGCGATAGGCCAAGGCCTACTTTTATTAGTGCTAAGTTAAGTTCCAAGTGTAAACAACAATTAGTCGATTTGTTAAAAGAATATAAAGATTGTTTTGCTTGGGATTATACTGAAATGCCTGGATTAGACTGATCGATAGTTGAACATCGGTTGCCTATTAAGTCTGGATTTCAGCCACATCAGCAGCCGGCACGCCGATGCAATCCTAATATACATCCTGATATTAAGGCCGAAATAACTAAATTAATTGAGACAAAGTTTATTCGGCAGTATCGATATGCAGAGTGGATTTCTAATGTGGTTCCTGTTTACAAGAAAAATGGAAAACTTCGTGTTTGTATTGATTTCAGGAATCTCAATAAAGCCACACCGATGGATGGTTATCCAATGCCGATTGCTGATCTGTTGATTGATGCTGCAGCAGGACATCAAATTATCAGTTTCGTGGATGGTAATGCAGGTTATAATCAAATATTCATGGCTGAAGAGGATATTCCTAAGACTGCTTTTAGGTGTCCAGGTCATGTGGGATTATTTGAATGGATAGTTATGAAATTTGGTTTGAAAAATGCCGGTGCTACTTATCAAAGAGCTATGAACTTTATTTTTCATGAATATATCGGCACATTGGTAGAGATCTACATTGATGACATAGTGATTAAGTCTGGAGATATCACAAAGCATCTAACCGATCTACGAAAGATATTGGAGTGCACAAGGAAGCATGGATTAAAGATGAATCCTAATAAATGTGCATTTTGTGTATCGGCAGGACAATTCTTGGGTTTTATGGTACATCAGCGGGGCATTGAAATTAGTAGGAAGTCTATTGAGGCAATCAACAAGGTTGTTGCTCCTGCCAATAAAACTGAATTACAATCCTTGATCGGTAAGATTAATTTCATCAGGAGATTCACATCTAATCTGTCGGGTAAGATCAAGGCCTTCAGTCCATTACTGAAATTGAAAGCCGATCAGGAATTTAAATGGGGAGATGAGCAGCAATTAGCCCTGGATGAAATTAAGAGTTACTTAACAAATCCTCCAGTGCTAGTTCCACCTCAACACGGAAAACCTTTCAGATTGTATTTGTCAACTGATGATACTGTTATCGGTTCAGCTCTTATTCAAGAATTTAAAGGGACAAAACGTTGATGGCGGGGAAATGGGCGGCTAAGACCCGCCTCCGCGTCAGCAGAGACAAATTTGATTTTGGTTAAATTTAATTGGGACAAAAATAAAAGAACAGGTATTGCGAGTCCATACTTCCATAATTCTTATATTTGCATAAAAATTATGTTAATTACATCTCCGAAGAGAACACCCCTGATTAAGAGTTCCAACATGAGTACATGAAAAATAAGATTACATCGTATGGTTTTCTATTACAAACTACAAAAGAGAACAAATGTCTTCAGTCTTGTAGTCGTGGATGGATGCATATGCATGCTTGGCATAAACTTGGA
This sequence comes from Saccharum spontaneum, assembly GCA_022457205.1. NCBI lineage: Eukaryota > Viridiplantae > Streptophyta > Magnoliopsida > Poales > Poaceae > Saccharum > Saccharum spontaneum. The sequence continues at coordinate 21,205,398 of CM039588.1, read as the reverse complement.
CTTGATGATCGTCATTTCTTCTAAACGTGACATGAGTTCATTTCGGGGTAAGCTAATGCGCACTCTTTGTAGATGTGAGTGACGTAAAGCTAGTTTGCTTGGGTATTTTGGCAGACCAAGGTGTATGCATTTAGTTAATGCACTACATGGGGTGTGCGACAGGTATGAATGTAATTTACCTAGAATTTAGCACGGTCAACTTGGATAGCGCGAGATCATGATTTCACATATACATTTTGACATATAAGGGGGAGCACTCAGCATATGGTGCAAGATTTTATTTGGGCTAAGGCAAGATGCTTATCTTGCCAAGGTTTTGAATGTTGTACGCTGGCTGGGCTTGGCCGCGGCGTATGCAATCAGTTTATTTTACCTTATATGCTTATGACATAGTAGTTGGCCATGGTTTAGCATGTACGGCCCTGTTGAACTTAATTTGGTTTGATTTAGTTTATTAGCTAGACAGCCTTATATGAGTGCAGTCTAACTAAGGTGTAATATTTAACTAGCCCGTGATGCACGGCACTAAATTTACACCAACATTTATAACATTTTGGTTATTTTGACCGTGGCGCAATAGCATGTTAATTAGCATGAGCAAACAATGGCTTAGGGTTTGACATGAAGGAACTAATTTTTTTTTAGTTCATTTCATAATTTAGCAGGATATGAATTCGGGGTGAAGGCCACCTGGACTCAGCAATATCACTTGGTGTGCGCAACTACTTTATTTTATCAGAGCTAGCATACACATGTTTACGACATGAAATTTGGACGGTGGTTTGCATGTATAATGCTATTTAATTTAATTTGGTTTGATTTGTTTACAACTTAGCTAGGTTCGGTCATTTATAGATATGATCTAGCTGAGATGAAATATTAATTTACTCCTGATGCGTGGCACATATTCGGAGGGCCCATATGAGGCATGGATGATGTGTTTGGCAATTAGGATAACTGTGGCAAAGCATGTTTGACTTAACTCGGCATACATCGATGTTCATGATATTTTGATTATTTTAATTCTGGCGATGCAGCAAGTTGATTCACATAGGCAACCATGGTGCAGGATTTGGTACGATGAAACTCATTTAGGTCAGTTCATTTACATGGCCTAACAATCATTTAAAATGGTGTAAATTTATTCAATGCATGGTTATCAGGCATATCTGATTCCATGGCGTGATCATGACATAGTGTGCAGGTTTTATTATCTATTTCCTAACTTTAATTAGGACAGGACCATGGGGACGGTTGGACGCACACATATTCAGATCTTGGGATATGCAAAGTCTTTTGTAGGTCGAATATGCAAGTCCTAAAGAGCTGGTTCAGTATACGGATATGCACATACATGTCAACTAATTAATTTGTGCAGAAAAGCTAACTAGCTAAAGGACTAAATCTATATATATCATGTATGACCGCTTCTTGGGCAACACTTTAGCATGGAAACGTAGTTTATCATGCATAGACTAATTTTGTTTACAGTCTATTACTATGGTTTAACCGGATATGGGTTTGGATGAGTGCAGCATAATTGAGGTGCATGGTCCAATTTTATTGACGTCAGGTGCATTATTTTCACAAGCTGATTTTGAGGTAGGATTATTTAGTCCCTCCTATTACCATTAACGACATGCATGGCATGGACTGATGTGACGCGTTGACGCATGGAGCAATTTGTTCACCGATTTGGATCAGGGGGATAACCACAACTATATTCTTTAGGAGTTTACTTTAACATGTTGCCGCATATCAATACACCATGCTTATCTTATATGCACAACAATTTAGTATCTTTGATTTATTTCGCTCACTGTTACTTTGACTACAGCATATATATGCAGGGCGGGAGATGAAGTGCTAGTCTGTCTCACGGCAATGCAAATTTTAATCTTTGTAGCAACTACCAGTGAGATGTACGGCATTGGATATGGCATCCAGATGATGACCTAGCTAGTTAATTTGCGCAGAACCTGCTAAGTAGCCAACAGAACATGCTAACTAGCCAACAAACGGATATATATATATATATATATATATATATATATATATATATATATATATATATATATATATATACCCATGCAGTATGTGACCATTTTTTAGATAGCCTTAAAGCATGGAATTTGGGTTTCTCGCATACATATCTCCGGCAGGTGTTCTTGTTGATTTGAACCCATGCATCGAGTGCGGCGAGGAGTATCTTTGGCATGTTGGTGGACTTAGCTCTTGTTCTTGGGAACAATGCTCTTTCCTGTCCGGTTTGTATGACAAATCCGGCATGGGGCCTTGAGACATCTCATGGGAACTTGCTCGAGGGAGCGAAGCCACATCTGAGGCCTTGATTTTGAAGATGACGATGAACATAGCTCTTGTTCATGAGAATAAGGCTCTTCCCTGTCCAGTTTGTATGACAAATCTGGCATGGGGTCTTGAATCATCTCATGGCAACTAACTCAATAGAGTGAAGCTACGCATGAAGCCTTGATCACGGTGTTGATGAAGTTGCCATGGAGCCATGAAGATAAAGAGGGGAAAGAAGATCAGAAGAGCACCATGATGCGCGTCTCACCTTCTCTGGAACTCGAACTGGTGCAGCGACGGCGTCGTAGGCTTCTGGCTTCTGATGATGCGGCAGCCGAGAGGCAGCCTCACAGCAGCAACTCCTCGGCGTTCCGGCAGCCTGACGGTACTTGCTTTGGGCGGTGGTGAGTGGTGATCCCGGTAGCCTGACGGCACTATCTATTGGTGAGCGCAGCCCAGCAGCCTAGCGGTTTCTTCTCGGATATGGCGAGAGCGGCAGCCTGGCAGCACTCTAAATCTGGGAGCGGGGGCTTTTGAACGATGGCTGTAGCCTGCTATTTATAGAGTGGAGCGGCCAGTGGTTGCTAGGGGACTTGGCGCTCCTTGAGTTTAATTTTGTATTTGCTAATCCCGCCATTAAGCTGCACCGGCGCCATCTTTTAAATCAAACGAGCGCGCGTCTGTGGTGATCGTGCAGTCCGGGGAAGTTGCATTCGTCAACTTGGTTGCCTGATGTGGTCAAAATTTTGGAACACGACGAGACCGGCGGCTCTCTCTCCCCATGGCTTTGTGGGCCACTTTGTATATCTTTGATTGAAATAATAATTAATTTAATTAGGGAAAATAGTTAGGGAGTGGTTTGTCTCATGGCCACCACACATACGTCGCATAGTCTTTTTATTTTAATCCATGCGCATGGAAGCGTGTATGTATTTACGGCCGGGCCTTTTTATTGTGGCATATAATAGCTGTGCATTTGTCACTATATTTTGCCAAGGTATAGTCCTGCTCATGCATATATACGTATATGTCCTCCTTCCTTTGTTCCAGCTTTCTTTTCCTCTTCTTAATTTTCTACTAATCACCACATCATTTTTTTACATTGAAAATGATTGATTATTTTAGTCAATCAACAAAGTATTTTATTTTCCTAATTGGATGATTTACCAACCGGCCACGTATTCACATGAGTACATGGTATTTGATTTATACGTATGAAATACACACGCACACACCTTTGCTTGTCGTGCGCTCTTGGATGCACTGATTTTCATAGCCAATATCATTTCTCTTATTATTCATTTCTTATTTATATGGAATTAGGCCATATATATTATTTATATTTATTTAAATCAAATATTGCACATATTCTCGGTGAGCCAAAAACCGTGTCAACAGATGCCCCCTCGAGGTCCAGATGCGAAAACTATTCTGTGTATGTTGACGATCTGGAGCTCGAAACTTGAGATTTTTTTTATTTGTGATCTCTCTATTTTCTTTTAGAAAACATATTTGGGGCACTTGACGCACAAGCTGATCTGCACATATATGGCATTTTTTCTAGCTTTGGCACAGTCTCATTTTTATACGGAGGCTATATGTGCAAGTGTTGTACCTGCTGCCGTCCTGATCCTAGATTTCAGGGTCTTAGAAGCTGCAACGTTTGAAATGTTCCCTCCATGGTCATGATTTAAAATCTAAAGACCTTAAGGCATTTTTTTGTATTAAGCTCTTGATGTATGGGAGCATTTTTTTTATGCAAACAGTTCATGGTCATCTCGCAATGGAGCTATGTTTTTTTCAGTTTAAGCTCACGAAGGAGCATATTTTCTTTCCTTTTACAGTTTAGGCTCATGAAGGAGATTATTTTTCCTTTACAGTTTAGGCTCACGCAGGAGCTATGTATACTTTTTTTTTGGCGCTAACAGTTTAGGCTCATGTAACGATGGGGCATTTTTCTTTTTGTTTGGGCTTCAGTTTAAACTCGTGAAGCAATGGAGTGTGTCGATCTTTTTTTTAGCTTTGGCTTCAATTTAGCCTCGTGAAGTGATGGAGGACATTTGATCTTTTTTTTAAAAAAAGTTTTGGCTTCAGTTTAGCCTCATGAAACGATGGAGGATCATGATATATATATATTTTTATTGACACTACAGTTTAAGCTTATGGAGCAATGGAGCATATGATTGATTTTTTTTTTCAGCTTCAGTTTAGGCTCGTGAAGCAATGGAGCATCACGATATTTTTTATTGACACTACAGTTTAAGCTCATGAAGCGATGGAGCATCGTGATTTTTAATCTTGACGCTACAGTTTAAGCTCATGAAGCGACGGAGCATCGTGATTTTTTTTCTTGACGCTACAGTTTAAGCTCATGAAGCGATGGAGCATAATATGCATATTTTCTATGCATAGTATCGCTTTAGAAATTTTCCATTTATCGGTGGTGGGCAATATTCACCATCCGGGGATATGATTTTATAAGCGCCACTAGAGTAGACATCCTTCACGATATAAGGACCCTCCCATTTAGGCTCGAATTTGCTTTGCATTCGATGAGTAATATTCATAGGTCGAATGACCGCGAGAACCAAATCCCCTTCTTTGAACGACCTTCTTTTTACGCGCTTATCAAAAGCTCGAGACATTCTAGCTTGATATGCCTCCAAGTTCTGTAATGCACGAAGTCGCTTTTCTTCGAGATTGTCTAATTCCTCTAAGCGTAATTTTGCCGATTGATCTTCATTGAGTTTCTCTTGGATAGCAACTCTTAAGGAGGCAATTTGCACCTCCAGTGGCAGGACCGCCTCTCCTCCATATACAAGTGAGTAAGGAGTCATTTTCGTTGGCGTCCGAGTCGTGGTCCTATATGCCCACAAGGATTCGAGTAACCTTTCATGCCAGTGTCTCTTATTTTGCGAGACCATCTTTTTAAGCAACTTGCATAGCACTTTATTAAATGCTTCAACTTGACCATTAGCTGCCGGATTATAACCTGTGGAGAAGTGGTGTTTAATTTTAAATTTGGCACACATCTTCTCTATTTGCCTATTCTTGAAGGATGTTCCATTGTCAGATATGATTCGAGCTGGAACCCCGAATCGATATATGAGGTTTGTCCTTATAAAATTTTCTACATTCTCCGCTTTGACTTCTTTTAGTGCTACGGCTTCGGCCCACTTGGAGAAGTAGTCGGTCGTAGCAAGAATGAACTTGTGTCCTTTGGAGGACGGGGGATTTATAGGCCCGACTACATCCATTCCCCACATTTCAAAGGGCCAAGACATATTGGTTGGATGTAATGGTTCATGCGGCTTATGTATGAAATTACCATGTATTTGACATTCATGGCATTTCTTTGCAAATTTCATAGAATCATCAAACATTGTAGGCCAATAATAACCTAAATGTCTCAGTTGGTAATGCAGCTTGGGTCCAGATTGGTGTGCGCCACACACTCCGGAATGCACTTCATTCAAGGCTTCAATCACCTCATTGCCTGCAAGGCAACGAAGTAAAATACCATCGCATGAACGCCGATAAAGCACATCATTTATACACGTATAATTTATTGATCTTTTTCGAATCCTAGACCTTTCACTAGAATCCAAGGGTAAATATCCATGAAGCAAATAATCTAGAAAAGGTGTTCTCCAATCACCCATCTCTATTTCGCACGCATCTATAACCATGGCTGAAGTAGATGGTATGTCCTCTTCCTCAGTTAGTATGGGGAGGACTCTCCGTTCCTCTACATGGACATCCACGGTTTGATATGAATTTAATGACATGCTGGCAGCTAAACTTGCCAATGCATCTGCTTTCTCATTTTGGCTTCTTACAACATGCTGAATTTTGAGATCAACGAACATAGCCATTAGTTCTTTTGCCCTTTTGAAATATGGCAAAAGCCCTTGCTTTTTTACCGTATATGTTCCCAACAATTGATTCATTATCAATTGGGAGTCTCCGTATATAGAGACTGCAGTTAGGCCCATATTGTGGGCAATTTCTAGCCCAATAATTAGAGCCTCATACTCAGCAGCATTATTTGAGACCGCCGAAGTTAAAGTAAAAGAATATGGGAGTATTGCCTCATCGGGAGTGACAAACACGACTCCCGCACCTGCTCCTGACTTTCGGCAAGCACCATCAAAATACATTTGCCATGTCGATTTAGACACGGTAGTGGTGAGGACTACCTCATCTGGTAGATCATCATCAATAGGAAAGTCATCAGGTATAGGATGTGCGGCTAGAAAATTAGCCAAAGCTTGGCCCTTAACGGCTTTTTGAGGCACAAACACAATATCAAACTGTGAGAGGAACATCGCCCACTTGGCCAATCTACCTGATAATGTCATTTTACTTAAAATATGTCGGAGTGGATCAGCTCTCGAGACGAGATGTACCGTATGTTCTAGCATGTAATGGCGAAGCTTTTGAGCTGCAAATACAAGCGCTAGGCATATTTTTTCTATATCCGGGTAATTGCATTCTGCCCCCAGTAGGGTGCGGCTTAAATAATATAGGGAGACTTCTTTCCCTTCATCATTGGTTTGTGCTAAAAGAGCGCCCAATGAAGTTGGCATGGCTGCTGTATAGAGGATTAGCGGCCGCCCCTTGATTGGCGCACATAGGACAGGAGGATTTGTTAGATACTTCTTTATATCATCAAATGCATTTTTGCATGCTTGATCCCATTGGAATGGGACTCCTTTTTTCATGAGCCGGGAGAAAGGTTTGCATCTCCCGGACAGATTTGAGATGAACCTCCTTATGTATGCCAAATGGCCTTGGAGGCTCTTTAATTCATGCAAGTTTGTTGGTTGAGGCATGTCGACTATTGTCTTTATTTTGGTAGGGTAAGTTTCAATGCCATGTTTGGTGACCACAAAACCAAGGAATTTCCCTGAGGATACCCCGAAGACGCATTTCATAGGATTCATTTTCAGTTTGTGCTTTCTAAGCCGCTCAAACACCATTTCCAAGTGTTTTAAGTGATCTTTCTCGCGCTTAGATTTGACGACAATATCATCTATATAGCACTCAACGATTTTGTATAATAACCCATCTAGAATAATGGTCATTGCACGTTGATATGTGGCACCCGCATTTTTTAATCCAAAGGGCATCACTTTATAGCAATATATGCCCTTAGGTGTGCGGAATGCTGTTAACTCTTCATCTTCTGGCGACATTTTTATTTGGTTGTAGCCAGAAAAACCATCCATGAAGGAGAATATTTCATATTCCATAGTTGCGTCAATAAGGATTTCAGAGATCGGAATTGGAAAGTCATCTTTTGGACATGCTTTATTTAAATCTCTAAAATCAACACATACACGTATCTTCCCATTTTTCTTTTTAGTGGGTACAATACTAGACACCCATTTGGGATATTTCACTTCTCGAATAAACCCAGCAGTTATGAGTTTATCAACTTCAGCTTCTATTTGTGGGAGAAGTTCTGGACGATATCTTCTTTGTCCCTGCTTCACCGGAGGAACATCTTTTCGGACGGCCAATTTATGTACAGCCACCGTAGGATCTAGACCTAGCATTTCTTCATAAGACCAAGCAAACACATCTCTATTTGCATAAAGAAATTTATGGTATTCTTCCTTACTTTCTTTAGATAGATGCTTACTAATGAAGATTGGACGAGGATCATCATCCGTGCCAATATTAATTTCTTCCAACTCATCAATGGTTGGCTGATTTCCATCTTCCATTTGTGGAGATGCTTCGGCAGCATCAAGAGGTTCAGCTGAAGTCATATTAACTTCACAGCCTAATCCATATTTTTCTTCTTTCAATACTTCGTCTTGATGTAGAGCATCAAGTTGAGCCTGGGACAACAGCTTTTCGAAAGGTGCAAGCTGCCCCCGGCCATTACAAAGAGATGGACCAGTAGATATATCATATCCCATCTGTTGCATAATGTAAAGAACTTTGTCATCATATAAAGAGATAGGCAATGTTTGATCATCTCTATTTAACAAAGTAACATGTGCAGACATTTTTCTTTTATCATCCCTCTCAATTTGGGCTTGTTTTATTTTATGTTGCACCAAAGGAGGTAGGGGAGTTGGAAATGAAATACCTCTATTTTGAGGGGGTTTCTTATTTATGACGTGAAATATTGGATCGCCTTCCTTTCTTTGGTTGCTCGGTATATACCGATATACCTTTTGGCTTGACGTGGTCTCGCCAACTTCTATTTTTGGGATATTTTGTTCTAATGGTAACGTTGATTTTGGCTTTGAGACTTTATCAACAGGCTCAAAGTAGAACTTTGCATCAGCATAGAAGGTTTCTGCTGTAGTGAACGGCTTTTTATCCGCAAAAATCCTTACTATGTCTCCCGAAGGATCTTTGTACTTGATGCATTGATGGAGGGTAGATGGAATAACCCCATTTTCATGCAGCCAAGGGCGACCAATGAGAGCATTATATGAGGTTGTTGCATCAATCACATAAAACTTTACATATGTCATGAAGTTTTCAAACTTCAGAACTAGAGATATGGTACCCAACGCTTCTTGGCCTGATTGGTTGAAGCCATGAATAACAACATTTGAGCGACATAAGTCTCCTTTAGAATACCCTATCCTTTTGAGAGTGCGCATAGGCAGCAAGTTTATGGCTGAACCACCATCAATCATTATACGATTAACGAGAAGATCATCAATCTCGCCGAACATAAAAAGCGGTCTGTTATGCTTTTTATTTCCTAATAACAAATCCTCATCATTGAATGTGATACTTTAAGTTTGAGATAATTTTGTTTCTGCTTGTGAAACCTCAATCCTATAATCTTCAGGGAACGAAAGTGCAGTAATAAATGCTTTTCGTAAATCAGAAGAGAGACACAAAGCATCATACATAGACAACATAGCTGGTATTTTCTTCAAGTGCGAGATTACATCATATTTGACCGACACATCAGGAACATGGTCAGTCACATCATTTGGAGTTACATTTGGGGGATTTCTTTGTTAAGGAGATGGTCTAGGCAGTTGACGGCCTGATCTAAGCTGAACTTCATCAACTTCTAATGTATCTTCTTCGGGGAAGTGAAGAGACTCATCATCATCATCCTCAAAAACTCCGATGGGGAAAGCATCGTACTTTTTGGGGGGGTCGGCCTCGCGCTTCTTGGTATTTTGGTAGAAGCGCGGGCCTTCGCCTTCTTCCATCATTCGTCGTAGAGCAAGTCGTCTTGAGAGTTGCTGTCGACGCTCTCTTGATCTTTGGGAACTTGATGGTCCACCTTTTGGGGAGTGGATCCACCGAAGGAAAGCCTTGCCTTCATGCTGGCGCTCAGCTTGCTGTTTTGGATATCCTGAGAAAGACATATTAACATGCTCAGGTTTTGATATCATATATTGATCATAAGTTGGCCACATTTCTAGAGTTGCACAACTCACTGAATCATTTTGGAAGGTGGCGACATTTGATGTAGCCGTTTTCTTTCCACCCTTCATGCTTTTTTGTTGATCAGCGTCTATGGTGCCATCATCTATGAGCTTTTGTATCACGTTCTTGACCACAAAGCAGTCCTTAAGCGTATGACCTAGGATGCGATGATAGTGGCAAAAATTTGGATCATCACACTTAGAAGCTTCTTCAGGCCTCTTTGGTTTGGGGAGTGAAAGCATCTAGGCCCCAAGGTTTGGTTTCGGCAATTGATGACAATGCTTTATTACCATGACTAACGTGTGTTTTGCAGAAACGTCGGTAAGTTAGGTCATGGAGGTTATAACTGCTTTGGGCACCATGGTATTCGTGTCCCTTGATGGAAATCGTTTCGGTTTTCAAAAGAGTGACATCAAGATTAAGGACGGTTAGTTCCGAATGTCAAGGTGTTGAGACGCATTCGGAATAGTCGTTAGGATCTTCGTTTTTCTCTTTTGGCCGTACTATAAAGGGGGGCATGAACGGGTAGCTTGACCTAGGCGAGTCCTATGTTTAGGTGTGGTGCACACTTGTTAAACTTGGCGCTAGGCAACCCTAGAATAGCTCAAAGTTCAGTTGGAAGCAACTTGGTTGAAGTTGCGACGCGTTTCGAAAAGTTTCGGGCTGTTTCCCACTGACAGGACGCGGTCTTCGGCATGACCGGACGCGTCCGGTCAGTACGTTACCGCGGCTAGGGTTTCGGCCCTGACCACCGGACGCGGCCCTCGCGAGGACCGGACGCGGTGGTCAGTGGCTGACACGTGTCACTTGAGGGAAACACCCGTCGGACGCGACCTGGCTGTGATCGGCGCGTCCGGTCATAGTCCAGTAAGGTCCAGAGAGGACCGGACGCGTCCGGTCATCAACGATCGGACACGGCCTCGCGTCCGGTGCACTTACAGTAAGCTCCCTTGCACGATCGGACGCGTCCGGTCACCCCTGACCGACGCGTCCGGTCGTTCAGTTAAAAATCGCGTTTTGACCGTTACGGGCGACCGGCGCGTCCGGTCAGTTCGACCGACGCGTCCGGTCAGCCCGTGTCAGAACATAACGGTTCGTTTTCTTTGAGGGGTGTATAAATACATCCCCTCCACCTCTTTTAGAGGTCTCTTGCTCATTCAAACATCTGAGAAAACCCTTTAGAGTGCAAGGGAGTGCAAGAGCTCTAGTGAGGATAGAGATTTGAGAATCAAGTTTGAGATTTCCTCACTAGTGATTAGAGAGTAGCAAGTGTGCATCCATCTCCTCATTTGGGCTCGTTGTGGTCAAGTGAGAGTTCTAGCTTGTTACTCTTGGTGATCGCCATCACCTAGACGGCTTGGTGGTGATTGGGAGTTTGGTGATCATCCGGCGGAGCTTGTGGATGACCCAACTCATGTTGTGAGCGGTTTTGGGTGATTCACTGCGACGGAGTGTCGAAGAATCAACCCGTAGAGAGCACTTGATCCTTGCGCGGATCAAGGGGGAGCGACACCCTTGCGCGGGTGCTCCAACGAGGACTAGTGGGGAGTGGCGACTCTCCGATACCTCGGAAAAACATCGCCGTGTTCCTTGCCCTTTACATTCAAGCATTTACATTCTCGTATTTACTTTCATTGCTTGATTTACTTTCCTAGAATTGCCATGCTAGACTAGGATTGGAAACTAGGGTGCAAAACTTTTATCGGTAGACTCTCTAGGAACACAAGTAGGCACTAGGGGTGAATTCCGGCTTGTAGGATTTAATTCTTTCAATTGGTATCGGAGCCATGTTGCTCCTAATTTAGGCTTTATCGCCTAGAGCAAGATGTCTAACGGGGAAGGACCACCTCCCACCTTTGAGGGGGATGATTTTCCATATTGGAAAATCCGCATGGAGGCGTATCTCGAAGCCATAGATGTCGGGTGCCTTAGAGCCGCAACCCAAGGGCTTCCCGCTATCAAGGATCCCGCAAACCCCATTGGTGACGAGGAGAAGTACGATCGGTGGAATGCAAAGGCCAAAAATGCACTCTACCGGGGCTTAGGCAAAGATATCTTCAATCGTGTGCGTAATGCAAAGAACGCTCATGATTTGTGGGAAAATCTTTGTGCTCTACATGAGGGAACTAAGAGTGAGCGTGAGGAACGCTATCATATTGCTTTAAAGAAAATTAATTCTTTTGAGATGCTTCCCAAAGAAAGTGCTAATGACATGTACACTCGCTTGAATGTTCTTGTAGAGGACCTCAATGCTCTTGGGCTCACTCAAATGAGCCAATCGGATGTTGCGAGGAGGATCTTGAGTGTTCTTCCCGTTGAGAAGTATGGTCACATTGTCACCGTGCTTCATCAAAGTGATCTCTCCACCGCAACTCCGACACAAGTATTAGGGAAGATCAATGCTCATGAGATGTACATGCACATCACTCCGGAAGAGGGCTCATCATCTTCCAAGAAGAAAGACTTGGCCTTCAAAGCTAGCCATGACAAGAAGAAGAAGAAAGGCCAAGCCATGATAGTGTAAGAAAGTTCAAGTGAAAGTGATGTCGATGATGAATCACTTGCACTCATGGTGAGAAAGACCACCAAGATGCTAAAGAAGCTCAACAAGAGTGGCATCAAGTTCGATGGCAAGAAAAAGAAATTTTTCACAAGTAGCAAGAGAAAGCCCATCTCGGAGATGGATTGCTACAATTGTGGTGAACTTGGCCACCTAGCTCATCAATGCCCTAGACCACCAAAAGACAAGTTCAAGAACAAGAACAAGGGCAAGAAAAATGATTCAAGTGATGAAGAAGATGAGAAGAAGAAGAACAAGCCATACAAGAAGAAGGATGGCAAGAAGAAGGAGTTCTACAAGAAGAAGAAGGGAGGAAAGGCATACATTGTTGGTGATTGGCTCACCGACATTGAATCATCTTGTGATTCCTCTGAAGATGAGAGCAATGATGAGAAAGAGAAGGTTGCCGCTTTTGTGATGGGGCCATCATCTTCATCGACATCTTCACCACCACCTTCACCGCCTTCTTCACCATCATCGTCCACTACTCACCTATGCCTTATGGCCAAGGGTGAACGAAAGGTACAAAACCATGATAGTGATGATGATGATGATAGTGATAGTGATGATGAATATGACGCACCTTCTTATGATGAACTTATAAAATTGCTAAATAAATACACTAAAATCATAAGAAGGACAAGAAATGAAAATGATGAGCTTCAAAATGAAAATGAATCACTCTCATCAAAGCTTGAAAATGCTCAAAAGACTAGTGGTGAGCTTAGAGATCAAAATAAAGTTATGTCTTCCACTCTCAAGGAGCTCAAAACCTCAAACAAAGAGCTTAAAGATCAACATGATAAACTTGAGAAGAAGCATGATGAGCTCATCACTAGACATAACACTTTGAAATACAAATACACCACATTAAAAATTGACTATGATAGTCTTGTGGTTGCTAATGAACTTGCTCTTGAGACACATGATGCTACTAACAATGTTGTTAAGTGTGATATAGCTACATCATGTGATGATTTGATCATTGAAAGCATTGAGCAAGGTTCTAGTAGCAAAGGCAAGAGTGTGGTTGAGTCAAACAACTATGATGATTATGCCAAGATCAAGTGTGAGAATGAGAAGCTTGCAAATGAGAACAAGAAGCTTAAAGGTTTGATGGCTCTTGAGAAGCAAACAACAAATGAGTCACTCATTGAAGAGAACAAGAAGCTCAAGCAAGAAAAAGAGCATCTCAAGACCGGTCTAAGCAAGTTCACAAGAGGCCAATACTTGCAAAGTGAGCTCCTCATGAACACCGTAATGAAGATGGATAGAAGTGGTATTGGGTACTTGGCAAATCAAGAGAAGAAGGCAAAAGCTCAACAACAAAGCAAGTCAAAGCCCAAGCCAAAGAGATGTGTTGAGTGTGGTCAAGAAGGTCACTTTGCTCATGAATGCAAAACTCTACCACCACAACCCTTGCCCAAGCATGCTAGACCCTTTGCCTTCAATGCTCATTACATGCTAAGAAAAGATTCAAATGGAAAGATGAAAGTCATGTTCTTGGGTCCCCCAAACAAGAATAGGCCAAAGAAAATATGGGTTGCCAAGTCACTAGTTGAGAAAGTCAAGGGCCCCTCTCAAGTTTGGGTCCCTAAACAAAAAGCTTGATCTCTTGTGTGTAGGTGAACTACAAGACCGGTGGATCTCATTGGGTTATTGATAGTGGTTGCACTCAACATATGACCGGTGATCCTCGTATGTTCACCTCCATTGAAGAGAATGGGATATGTCAAGAGAAGATCACATTTGGGGATAATTCAAAGAGCAAAGTCAAGGGTATAGGCAAGATTGCAATATCAAATGATCACTCACTCTCAAATGTGCTCTATGTTGCTTCATTGAGTTTCAACTTATTATCCGTCGCGCAACTTTGTGACCTTGGTTTCCAATGCTTGTTCACACCAAATGAAGTGGAAGTTTCGAAGAGAGATGAAAAGCAAGTGATATTCAAAGGCTTTAGATACAACAATCTTTATCTTGTTGACTTCACCTCCGAAGATGCAAATTTGATGACATGTTTGTTCACCAAGACCTCACTTGGTTGGCTTTGGCATAGGAGGCTTGCACATGTTGGAATGAGCACTCTCAACAAGCTATTGAAGAAAGAACTAGTGAGAGGATTGAAGGATGTGAAGTTTGAAAAGGACAAACCTTGTAGTGCATGTCAAGCGGGCAAACAAGTTGCAAACACTCATCCAACCAAAGCTTTCATGTCAACCTCAAGAGTGCTAGAACTTTTACACATGGATTTGTTTGGGCCTACAACATACAAGAGCTTGGGTGGTAATCTCTATTGTCTTGTGATAGTGGATGACTACTCAAGATATACATGGACTTTCTTCCTTCATGACAAATCCGAAGTGGCAAGTTGCTTCAAGAAGTTTGCAAAGAGAGCTCAAAATGAATTTGAAGTCAAGATAAAGAAAATTAGAAGTGACAATGGCAAAGAGTTTGACAACACCAACATTGAAGCTTATTGTGATGAAATTGTAATCAAGCATGAGGTCTCTTCAACCTACACTCCTCAACAAAATGGTGTAGTTGAGAGAAAGAACCGGACTTTGATCACCCTTGCAAGAACAATGCTAGATGAGTACAACACTCCGGAAAAGTTTTGGGCCGAGGCAATCAACACCGCATGTTATGCTTCAAATCGCCTCTTCCTCCAAAAGTTTCTTGGCAAGACCCCCTATGAGTTGCTTAATGGGAAGAAGCCGGACGTCTCATTCTTCCGGGTGTTTGGTTGCAAATGCTACATCTACAAGAAGCGTCAACACCTAGGGAAGTTTCAAAGACGTTGTGATATTGGTTTTCTTGTTGGTTACTCATCAAAGTCCAAAGCATATAGAGTATTTAACCATACCACCGGCTTGGTTGAAGAAACATATGATGTGGAATTTGATGAATCTAACGGCTCCCAAGGAGCAATTGAGAATTGTGATGATGTAGGTGATGAACCCTTGAGGGAGGCCATGAAGAACATGCCTGTGGGAGACATCAAGCCAAAAGATGATGAAGACGATGTGCAAATCATTGACCCACCATCTTTATCACGTGTGCCTCAAGATGATGACAAGAATGAGAGAGTTGAAAATGAAGACACCTATATCTCTCATGAACAAGCTGAGGCACAAGCTCAAGATGTTGATGCTCCCCCTCCACCTCCTCAAGTGGTTGATAGAAGAAATTCACCTCTACTTCAAGCACATCCACAAGAACTCATCATAGGGAGTCCTACTAAGGGAGTGATGACTCGATCTCAAAAGCTTGCTTCTTTTGTTGAACATCACTCTTTTGTCTCTTGTGTTGAACCTAAGAATGTAGAAGAAGCACTTCAAGATCCGGATTGGGTGAATGCCATGCATGAAGAATTGAACAACTTCACCCGCAATCAAGTATGGACACTTGAAGAGCATCCTAAAGGTGCAAGAGTCATTGGAACCAAGTGGGTGTTCCGAAACAAGCAAGATGACCAAGGCATAGTAGTGAGGAACAAAGCAAGACTAGTTGCAAAGGGGTTCTCTCAAGTTGAAGGCCTTGATTTTGGAGAGACCTTTGCACCCGTTGCAAGACTTGAAGCCATTCGTATCCTCCTTGCATATGCATCACATCATGATATGAAACTATATCAAATGGATGTGAAAAGTGCATTCTTAAATGGCTTTATAAATGAACTAGTCTATGTCAATCAACCTCCCGGGTTTGAAGACCCTAGATATCCTAATCATGTTTATAGGTTGTCCAAGGCGCTATATGGGCTCAAGCAAGCCCCTAGAGCGTGGTATGAGTGCCTCCGAGACTTCCTCATTGAGAAGGGCTTCACCATTGGAAAGGTCGACACCACACTATTCACCAAGAAGCTTAATGGGGAGATCTTCATTTGTCAAGTGTATGTTGATGATATCATCTTCGGGTCAACAAATGAAGATTATTGCAAGGAATTTGGTGAATTGATGTCGAAGGAGTTCGAGATGTCAATGATTGGTGAGCTCACATTCTTCCTTGGTTTTCAAGTCAAGCAAATGAGAGAAGGGATTTTCATCTCTCAAGAAAAGTATACCAAGGATCTTCTCAAAAGATTCAAGATGGAAGAATGCAAACCAATCAAGACCCCAATGCCATCAAATGGACATCTCGACCTAGATGAGGGAGGTAAACCGGTTGATCAAACTCTCTACCGTTCTATGATTGGTAGCTTGTTGTACCTTACCGCATCTAGGCCCGATATCATGTTTAGTGTGTGCATGTGTGCTCGCTTTCAAGCGTGCCCTAAAGAACCTCACTTAAGTGCCGTAAAAAGAATCCTAAGATATCTTAAGCACACCCCAAGCATTGGTCTTTGGTATCCCAAAGGAGCTAGATTCCAACTAGTTGGCTATTCCGATTCGGATTATGCCGGTTGCAAAATTGATAGAAAGAGCACATCCGGAGGGTGCCATTTGCTTGGGAGATCCTTAGTATCTTGGTCATCTAAAAAGCAAAATAGTGTGGCTTTGTCCACCGCCGAGGCGGAATACATTGCCGCGGGGGCTTGTTGTGCACAAATTCTCTATATGAAGCAAACCCTCCTAGACTATGGAGTTGTTCTTGAAAAGGTGCCACTTTTATGTGATAATGAAAGTGCCGTTAAAATTGCTAACAATCCGGTACAACACTCTCGCACCAAGCACATTGATATCCGCCATCACTTTCTAAGAGATCACGTTGCTAAAAATGACATATCACTAGAAGGTGTACGAAGTGAAAATCAATTAGCGGATATCTTCACTAAACCTTTGGATGAGGCTACCTTTTGTAGGCTAAGAAGTGAACTAAATGTGCTTGATTCAAGTAACTTTAAAAGATAAGCGTGTGTTGTCCCTTGCATTGCATTGTATTATATGTCACATTTATTTTATCGCAATGCATCTAGGGCTTGGCTAACACGGTTACGATAACCCTCCTTTGGAGGAGTGAAGAAGCCTAACCGTGGATCAAACTTGACAAGCAACCTAGCTTTACTTACTTGTATTGCATTGCATATGCATGGTTGTTTGTTTGTCGTTTCTTTTCGGTTTAGCTTTGAGCAACCTCTGTGTTCGTCCATGGATAGAGAGAGCTTTTTGACGCTCCTAAAGGTCCAAAAACTCTATTGCATGGCCATACGTTGCTCCTCGGTTGTTTATTGCCTATTTTCCTAAAAATAATACTAGCCTAAGGCAAAATATTTTGAAAAATTTGAGGGTTTGAGTGAGGTCACTCATATCAGGTTCCAATTGGTGTTTATTTGTGTCTCTTTGAATTGGAACTTGATTGGGAGAAGTCGCGTCGGAGTTTGGAACGAAGAACGGCGAAGAACAGCGACCGGACGCAGGACCGGACGCTGCACCGGACGCAGTGATGCTTCACCACCGCGTCCGATCCCGGCATCCACCAGCGCGTCCGGTCATCCAGAAGACCAACTCCAGACCTAGTGACCGGACGCTGCACCGGACGCGCCTGTGTTGACCACCGCGTCCGGTCCCAGCTACCACCACCGCGTCCGGTCATCCACGATGGATTCCCAAGCTCCCAGCGACCGGACTCTGACCGCGTCCGGTCAGTCCACACCGGACGCGTCCGGTCACTCCAGGAGCTTACTGGAGTGTGACCGGACGCTGCACCACCGCGTTCGGTCATAACGACCACCGCGTCCGGTCATCGCGCGTCGAGCGGATCTGAGCCCCTCATAAAACCGTTCGTTCTCGATCTATTTTTTACCCGCACGCAAATCCGCCACTGCCGCTCGCCGTTTCGCCGTCTCGCCGTCCTCCGGCGCGTCCTCGCCACCCCGCTCGCCGCCGGTGACTCCCTTGCCGAGCCCCTGCCGCGCCGCGCCATCCTCGCCCTCACTGCTCGCGTGCGCGCTCGCCGCACCCGCTCGAACCCGGCCAGCCGCTCGCCACCGCGCGCCCGTCTTCCTCCTCACCGCCGGTAGGTTCACCGCCGCCGTGGGCATCTCCAGCCGCAGCGCCGCAGTTTATCCTCGTGCCCTAGCCCCTCATCCTCCACCTTCGATCGACAGCCGTAGTTTCGCTCGAGCTCCTAGGGTTTGCCCTAACCCTAGCCTAGGGTTTGCTCGAAACCCTCGCTTCAGGTGACGACTCATTCGTTTTTCGTTCAAGTCTCGTCAATTCCGTTGTTAGGGCTAACCTTGACCGTTATCATCCATTGATCATCTCGCTCGGTCCTTTCAGTGCTCGATCGTCGAATTCGGGGATTCTCGCGACCTAGGTCACCGCTTCCTCTCACCGTCGTCTCGTCGATCCGAGGTAGACTCGCATCACATTTCACTTCGTATCTCACATGCTTGCTATCTCTAGGGTTTCGTATCTTTAGATATATATACGTGCTTATAGTATATCTTTCTATTCCATACGTGCAGCAAGTCAGTCGGTGTGTCAGGGTCAGATCTATTCGCTAAATCCGAGGCCAATCCTGTGGATACGGATTGAGGCCAAGCCTCTCGAGTGTCAGTTCATCATCTTACAGAGGTTCTCAGTCGGTTGATCAGCATGGTGCGTTGCAAGAACGCCGGTGGTGCTCCTGGTGACGGGGACAACAGTCCTCCCCGTCGTGATGAGATTGCGCGTGGTAAGCGCATCAAGATGATGGCCAGGAAGAAGAAGAGGACGCCTTCAGAGGCAGAGGTTGCTCAGGCCGTGGCAGACGCTGCAGAGCAGGCAGAGAGAGGTGGCAGACGCAGTGGCATTCACATAGGCGAGTGTCTCTTTCACCTTGAAGGTCGACAGCTCGGCACTGAGACCACTGAGGGTACCGAGGATACTGGACCTTCCGAGCAGATGTCAGTAGATCCACCCACAGAGCCGATAGAGGCTACAGAGGCTACACAGGCTACCGAGGCTCCACAGGCTACAGAGGATACAGAGGAGCAGCCAGCTCAGTCTCCACCACGTCGCCGCTCCACACGTGCTCGTACTCAGGTGACACCTAGGCCAGAGGGCCAGCGTCGTGGAGCACGTCCTCCTCCCAGAGCTAGAGGTTCACCCCCGGTCGAGCACTTTGACCTGAGGGGTGCTTCAGCACGTCAGGTGCAGGGGTTGAGGTTCGTGGAGGTCAGCCGTTGGTTTCCACCTGTCAGAGATCACAGAGCTTCAGAGGGTTTCTATACCCCACTTCAGGAGGATTTTTACAGGGCCTTAGTTGACAGTGGTATTGCTTTCAGACCTCAGAGGGTATGTCGACTTGAGGCATTGGTTGATGTTGTGGGAGAGCAGCTCCGTCCGCACCTGTCCTATATGCCTGGCTTGTCAGATCTTCTTGGACGGACAGGTGCATACTGTGGCACATGGGTCAGAGAGTTCTATGCTTCACTGTGGATTGATCCTGCCCATGAGTTCATTCACTTTGCTTTCAGAGGCCGCGATCACAGACTGTACAGCTCCAGAGCTCGAGAGATCCTCAGACTACCAGCTTCTGACACGAGGATCCATCAGCTGTGTTATGGACAGACTCCTCCACCCAGACGCCCTCACGGCGGAGCAGTGCCACCTACTGACTTGGTTCGACCCTGCTTTCGCGAGCCTTTTGGCGAAGGGTCTCGTCGTACGCCTGCTAGCCTGACACCACTTGCCAGGGTCTTGGATGCTATTATCAGACGCACTCTACTTCCCAGACTTGGCTACAGAGAGGGACTGACACGTATGCAGCTTTGGGTTGTTCACCACCTCCTCTCACAGAGACAATTTGACATCTGGGATCTTATCCTTAGTGAGATGGAGGACACCATTGCTGAGGGCTTCAAGGGTAACCGTCAGCTGCCCTATGCACACTGGATTTGCTTTATCATCAGATCTTCTATCCAGATGCCACCAGAGATCAGGGCGGAGATAGCAAACACTACTACTGCTTTCCCTGATTATGATATCCGTCAGCTTTGGGCCTCGGTTACTAGAGATCAGGCCCCAGCGCCACGACAGCGTGAGCGCCCAGACGTTCCTGAGACAGCAGCTGAGCAGGATGCCAGAGTTGACGAGCTTGCTGAGGTAGAGCTTGCGGACCTTGAGGCTCAGACTGCTGATATACCTGAGGATGTGACTTCAGACAGCACAGATGAGGACTACCAGCCCATCCCCAGGTACCGGTCTCCTCGGTCTCACGACCACGAGGCCGGTGGCTCTGGCTCAGCCTCCCGCTCAGACCCAGCCATGGTGGCTATTCTTGAGAGGTTGACCCAGGCTCAGGAGCAGCAGCAGCAACAGATTCAGCGACAGGCACAGGATACAGCTGCAGCACTTGCACAGATTCAGGCTCGTCAGGACGAGTTTCAGCGACAGCAGCTTGAGATCCAGATGCAACAGGTTGAGATGCAGCGACAGAGTCAGCAACAGTACATGGATCTCCTGCATCACCTTATCACAGTCGGGGTTCCTCCGCCTGCTTCTGTCATGACTCAGGCTTTGCATTCCAGTGGTCCGTCGAGTCAGGGACAGCCGAGCTTCCAGTTTACATCTCCACAGCAGCAGGTTCCCTAGTCCTTTCAGTCCCCGAGCTTCACTCCTATTCATACGGGGTTTACACCGTCAGACCAGCCTCGCCCGCACCTCCTGACAGGCACACCTATTGGTGATTTCAGTGCTTCCTACAGCGAGTTGACTGGTCAGCCGACACCCTCGCACACCACTACGTTTCACACTTCGTCAGGGTTGTCAGCTCCTGAGGCAGCCGTTCCTCCAGTGACAGGGACCGGGACTACAGAGACCATCCCTTCTTCAGTTGCCTCGACAGATCCCCCTGCTATTGGCTCACTACAGGCTCAGGTCACTCAGACAGATCCACTTGTTGCTACACAGTCAGTACCTGCTCCTGCTCAGACCCAGACCGCTTCACAGCCACGTGCTTCTTCAGAGGGTCAGCCAGATAGCTCAGACTCCGAGGGTGATTCGCTACACTTCGTGATTACTCCGCGCACCTCGGCACCCGACACGACTCCGTCTGTCCCCCCGTCAGATCATTAGATTAGTTTTTTTGGCGCTTGATGCCAAAGGGGGAGAGAAAGTAGTTTCAGGGGGAGTTTTGAGAGTGGGTTTTCGTTCTTTGTGTGCTACTTTCATGCATATCATGTTTACTTCTCAGCATTGCATTCGTGTGACATTGTCGTCGAGTCGTAAACTTTGAGTCTTAATGTGTTATCTCGTCTCAGTTTTAATATATGTCACCGTTTTAGTTATAGCTCTAAGGTTGTGCTTCTGTGCCTTACTCTGATTTCTTATGAGCTATATCTTTATGTGTACTAACTCGTTTTGTCTTATCTTATGAGTACACTCTTTTGGCTTGGGGCACATAAGCAATTCCTAACCCTTTTTGCTTATTACTTTTTGCTTATGTGAACCAAGCATGCTCGAAAACCTCAACTCTAATCTCTTGAACCTTAGTGTTGTCATCAATCACCAAAAAGGGGGAGATTGGAAGCATCTAGGCCCCAAGGTTTGGTTTCGGCGATTGATGACAATGCTTTATTACCATGACTAACGTGTGTTTTGCAGAAACGTCGGTAAGTTAGGTCATGGAGGTTATAACTGCTTTGGGCACCATGGTATTCGTGTCCCTTGATGGAAATCATTTTGGTTTTCAAAAGAGTGACGTCAAGATTAAGGACGGTTAGTTCCGAATGTCAAGGTGTTGAGACGCATTCGGAATAGTCGTTAGGATCTTCGTTTTTCTCTTTTGGCCGTACTATAAAGGGGGGCATGAACGGGTAGCTTGACCTAGGCGAGTCCTATGTTTAGGTGTGGTGCACACTTGTTAAACTTGGCGCTAGGCAACCCTAGAATAGCTCAAAGTTCAGTTGGAAGCAACTTGGTTGAAGTTGCGACGCGTTTCGGAAAGTTTCGGGCTGTTTCCCACTGACAGGACGCGGTCTTCGGCATGACCGGACGCGTCCGGTCAGTACGTTACCGCGGCTAGGGTTTCGGCCCTGACCACCGGACGCGGCCCTTACGAGGACCGAACGCGGTGGTCAGTGGCTGACACGTGTCACTTGAGGGAAACACCCGTCGGACGCGACCTGGCTGTGATCGGCGCGTCCGGTCACAGTCCAGTAAGGTCCAGAGAGGACCAGACGCGTCCGGTCATCAACGATCGGACGCGGCCTCGCGTCCGGTGCACTTACAGTAAGCTCCCTTGCACGATCGGACGCGTCCGGTCACCCCTGACCGGCGCGTCCGGTCGTTCAGTTAAAAATCGCGTTTTGACCGTTACGGGCGACCGGCGCGTCCGGTCAGCCCGTGTCAGAACATAACGGTTCGTTTTCTTTGAGGGGTGTATAAATACATCCCCTCCACCTCTTTTAGAGGTCTCTTGCTCATTCAAACATCTGAGAAAACCCTTTAGAGTGCAAGGGAGTGCAAGAGCTCTAGTGAGGATAGAGATTTGAGAATCAAGTTTGAGATTTCCTCACTAGTGATTAGAGAGTAGCAAGTGTGCATCCATCTCCTCATTTGGGCTCATTGTGGTCAAGTGAGAGTTCTAGCTTGTTACTCTTGGTGATCGCTATCACCTAGACGGCTTGGTGGTGATTGGGAGTTTGGTGATCATCCGGCGGAGCTTGTGGATGACCCAACTCATGTTGTGAGCGGTTTTGGGTGATTCACTGCGACGGAGTGTCGAAGAATCAACCCGTAGAGAGCACTTGATCCTTGCGCGGATCAAGGGGGAGCGACACCCTTGCGCGGGTGCTCCAACGAGGACTAGTGGGGAGTGGCGACTCTCCGATACCTCGGAAAAACATCGCCGTGTTCCTTGCCCTTTACATTCAAGCATTTACATTCTCGTATTTACTTTCATTGTTTGATTTACTTTCCTAGAATTGCCATGCTAGACTAGGATTGGAAACTAGGGTGCAAAACTTTTATCGGTAGACTCTCTAGGAACACAAGTAGGCACTAGGGGTGAATTCCGGCTTGTAGGATTTAATTCTTGCAATTAATTTTTAAAAAAGCCTAATTCACCCCCCCTCTTGGGCATCTTGATCCTTTCAGGGAGCTCAATAAGTCCCAATTCCCTTAATCCTATGAAGAGATCATCCACTTCTTCAACAGGGAAGGAGTATTTCTGATTTTGGCGCTCACTAAGAGTTGGCCTCCTAGGAGCGGGTGCACCTCCTTTGCTTGGTATTCTTGTGGCTGTGCCCCCAGTTTGGAATTTTTGGGGCACCACACTCGCCTCCATGGCCTGCATTTGCTTTGGCTTTGAGGAGGTTGGATTATCTCGTTGGTTATTTTTGTCCAACGGTGCCTTACTGAACGTCCTTGGCGGACGGGACAGGTGATGCATGTAGTTTTCTATGTCCGTAGCCTTTGAGGACAATTCTTCAAATGTTATTGGCCTCACACCCTGCAGGTGAATGGCTATGTTTGGACTTAAGTTGTTCATACACATACGAACCGCTTCAGGTTCGGTGATTGGCTATGGGCAGTGGAGGCTTAAATTCCTCCACCTGTTTATGAAGTCTGGTGCCTTCTCATTTGGCCTTTGCAATGTTTGAGTTAGCTCAGTTATTCCCACCATCCTTTGAGTGCTATAAAAGCGCTCTAGGAAGGCATCCTGCATTTGTTCCCATGTACAGATTGAGCCTGGTGCCAACTTACTGTACCATGTGAAAGCTGGACCTGATAGTGTTTGCACAAACTGACGGAGGAGAAGAGCTCCATTGTGGGCTGTATCTTGACAAGCAGCAAGGAAATGGGCCACATGTTCATGTGGTGACCCAGTCCCATTAAATTTACTAAATTGTGGTTGGCGATAGTTGTTCGGATATGGTACCATGTCCACCTCCGGAGGATATGGTTTCACATACCCCGGGCGCATGGAGTAATGTGTTTGCATGTATTGAGCCTTTACCCCTTCAGAAATCATCCTTTGTATGGATTCGAGTGTAATTTCAGGTTGGGGATGGGGATGGGGACCATTATGACTGGTCGAAGCATTCACATCACTTGTACGATTTCTGGTGTTGGCCACCTGCTCGCGGAGAGTGGCTAATTCTTCTTCTTTTTGTTGCAGAGCAGCCATCATTTGGTTCATCTGCTCTTCAACAGATTGTCCGTGATTGGTGGCAAGTACTTGTTCAGCACTGCCAGACTCACTCTCGCTATGCGGAGAGGGTGAGCCATCATCACCTGAGGCTTGTGGATCGTCACCTTTTGGGGGGTTTGGATCCGCCGAGCCTGCAGTATCCAATAATTCATTTTCAAAATTAGAATGATCATCAAATAGGGGATTATAAGACCCCACATAGATCTCATGATTTTTTGAATTACCAGACTTTGTTTGGCTTCGAGTCACAGGGCGATGACCCAATGGAATTTGCTTGCGAGGCTTCTTCCTTTTGAAGTGCGCAGAAGCTGAGGAAGCATCACTTGTGTTGCAAGCTTCTTTCTCCACACTCACCGGCATGGAAGAGAACACCTCGAAATGATTGCTCACCACCCTTTTATGAGGGGGTTGATAATGCATTGTTGTTGCACTCTCTATTCTTGGAGTGTCTGATCTTATCTCATCTCGGGTGCCATCAGCATGTCTTGTGATGCAGCCCCTTGTACCTTACTAGATGTAGAGTTGGTCGGGATTGCTAGCTCTCTTTGCTTCAAGCTGGCACGTCTTGCACGTACATTGGCAGCTTGTTTGGCATACTTGCTACGTCGTGAGTCCTTTTTTATGAACTCTTTATGCTCGGGCAATTTGGCCAGGGCTTCAGCACGACGCATGATTTCACCTTCCATATTATCAGCAGAGGTGGATGCTCCAGGCAACAAGCTTCTTAGATCCTGGCATATTACCCTTTCCATGGACGCTTGAAAAGCTTGCCTCGCAGCATTTTGGACCCTGCGATATTCTCTGCTTTGTTGGGCCAAAATTGAATCCACTACATAAGCACGTTGTGCATTAGTCATGGAATCAATTGAGTTGTTGAAGTTCACCCACGCTTCATGGATGTTGCGTTGCCTTCGGCGGCGATGCTTTGGAGATACAGAATCTTGTACAGAAGGCCGCGATGGTTCCACCTCTGATGATATGGGATCAGAGAGTGTTGCAGCAGGATCTACGTGTCCCCTTCTTATATCATTGAGGGAGAGGTGAATCCCTTGCCACCGTAGCTCATGCTTGGGTGGCTCATTGCTGGGATTATAGACCAGCGTGGGGATGAACTCCGGAGCTTCAACCCGAAGTCGGCTCTTGATGGATGAATCACTGTCAGTGGATGACGTGTCACCTTTCGTCGCCACGGCTTTTCCTTTGTGTGAGTGATCTTTTCTTCCACCACTTTGACTTTTTCCTTGTTGTTGGGCTGCGGGCATTGGGGTGGATCCCGCAACACAATTCCCCTATTTGGAGGTGGGAAAGTTGTGGTTGAAGTAGCCTTCATGGGTGGAGCCATGCTTGGTGCAGGAGTGGCAGATGATGGCTTCACCCCTTTTGTCGTTGGGGTTGATGCTGAGGACACCCTTGACAATGTCGGCTTGGGCGATGGTGCCTTTTTGGCATAAACAGGCCACTCCCCCAATGTCGCAGGGCGAAAACTTGGCGCCTTCTTGGAGCTTGAGGGCTTATCACCCTTGGGCTTGGATGAGCTAGGAGCCACAACGTTGGTAGGTGCAGCCTTGTTGACAGGTGTGGCCTTACGCCAGCTGGTAGCACGTTCATTGGAGGCCATCATCCTTGCTTTGGCAGCAACCCTCCTTGCCCGCCTCTTGGCAGCTTCGGACATGACAGGAATGAAGCCTTCTTCAGGCTTGGAGTTAACTTCTTGGTCTTGAGCAACCACAGCTGGAGAGGCAGTTGTGGTGTTGAGCGAACTTGCACTGTTGGAGACTTGAGCAGGACCCATGGGAACATCGATCCAAAGGGAACCAATGCGGATGGTGACGAACTCTTGGATGCGTCCAGCCATACCTTCGTATAAGAAAACCATATATGAGTTTTCTTGAATGCAAAATATGTATGCATATAGTATAATTTCATTTGACAATTTTGGTCAAAGCCATATGATGTAAACATGTTGGAACTCAAAGATGAGGGGAGAAGTAGGTCCCACCGGGCGTGCCAGAATCTGATGGCGGGGAAATGGGCGGCTAAGACCCGCCTCCGCGTCAGCAGAGACAAATTTGATTTTGGTTAAATTTAATTGGGACAAAAATAAAAGAACAGGTATTGCGAGTCCATACTTCCATAATTCTTATATTTGCATAAAAATTATGTTAATTACATCTCCGAAGAGAACACCCCTGATTAAGAGTTCCAACATGAGTACATGAAAAATAAGATTACATCGTATGGTTTTCTATTACAAACTACAAAAGAGAACAAATGTCTTCAGTCTTGTAGTCGTGGATGGATGCATATGCATGCTTGGCATAAACTTGGACTTGATGATCGTCATTTCTTCTAAACGTGACATGAGTTCATTTCGGGGTAAGCTAATGCGCACTCTTTGTAGATGTGAGTGACGTAAAGCTAGTTTGCTTGGGTATTTTGGCAGACCAAGGTGTATGCATTTAGTTAATGCACTACATGGGGTGTGCGACAGGTATGAATGTAATTTACCTAGAATTTAGCACGGTCAACTTGGATAGCGCGAGATCATGATTTCACATATACATTTTGACATATAAGGGGGAGCACTCAGCATATGGTGCAAGATTTTATTTGGGCTAAGGCAAGATGCTTATCTTGCCAAGGTTTTGAATGTTGTACGCTGGCTGGGCTTGGCCGCGGCGTATGCAATCAGTTTATTTTACCTTATATGCTTATGACATAGTAGTTGGCCATGGTTTAGCATGTACGGCCCTGTTGAACTTAATTTGGTTTGATTTAGTTTATTAGCTAGACAGCCTTATATGAGTGCAGTCTAACTAAGGTGTAATATTTAACTAGCCCGTGATGCACGGCACTAAATTTACACCAACATTTATAACATTTTGGTTATTTTGACCGTGGCGCAATAGCATGTTAATTAGCATGAGCAAACAATGGCTTAGGGTTTGACATGAAGGAACTAATTTTTTTTTAGTTCATTTCATAATTTAGCAGGATATGAATTCGGGGTGAAGGCCACCTGGACTCAGCAATATCACTTGGTGTGCGCAACTACTTTATTTTATCAGAGCTAGCATACACATGTTTACGACATGAAATTTGGACGGTGGTTTGCATGTATAATGCTATTTAATTTAATTTGGTTTGATTTGTTTACAACTTAGCTAGGTTCGGTCATTTATAGATATGATCTAGCTGAGATGAAATATTAATTTACTCCTGATGCGTGGCACATATTCGGAGGGCCCATATGAGGCATGGATGATGTGTTTGGCAATTAGGATAACTGTGGCAAAGCATGTTTGACTTAACTCGGCATACATCGATGTTCATGATATTTTGATTATTTTAATTCTGGCGATGCAGCAAGTTGATTCACATAGGCAACCATGGTGCAGGATTTGGTACGATGAAACTCATTTAGGTCAGTTCATTTACATGGCCTAACAATCATTTAAAATGGTGTAAATTTATTCAATGCATGGTTATCAGGCATATCTGATTCCACGGCGTGATCATGACATAGTGTGCAGGTTTTATTATCTATTTCCTAACTTTAATTAGGACAGGACCATGGGGGCGGTTGGACGCACACATATTCAGATCTTGGGATATGCAAAGTCTTTTGTAGGTCGAATATGCAAGTCCTAAAGAGCTGGTTCAGTATACGGATATGCACATACATGGTAGCTAATTAATTTGTGCAGAAAAGCTAACTAGCTAAAGGACTAAATCTATATATATCATGTATGACCGCTTCTTGGGCAGCACTTTAGCATGGAAACGTAGTTTATCATGCATAGACTAATTTTGTTTACAGTCTATTACTATGGTTTAACCGGATATGGGTTTGGATGAGTGCAGCATAATTGAGGTGCATGGTCCAATTTTATTGACGTCAGGTGCATTATTTTCACAAGCTGATTTTGAGGTAGGATTATTTAGTCCCTCCTATTACCATTAACGACATGCATGGCATGGACTGATGTGACGCGTTGACGCGTGGAGCAATTTGTTCACCAATTTGGATCAGGGGATAACCACAACTATATTCTTTAGGAGTTTACTTTAACATGTTGCCGCATATCAATACACCATGCTTATCTTATATGCACAACAATTTAGTATCTTTGATTTATTTCGCTCACTGTTACTTTGACTACAGCATATATATGCAGGGCGGGAGATGAAGTGCTAGTCTGTCTCACGGCAATGCAAATTTTAATCTTTGTAGCAACTACCAGTGAGATGTACGGCATTGGATATGGCATCCAGATGATGACCTAGCTAGTTAATTTGCGCAGAACCTGCTAAGTAGCCAACAGAACATGCTAACTAGCCAACAAACGGATATATATATATATATATATATATATATATATATATATATATATATATATATATATATATATATATATATATACCCATGCAGTATGTGACCATTTTTTAGATAGCCTTAAAGCATGGAATTTGGGTTTCTCGCATACATATCTCCGGCAGGTGTTCTTGTTGATTTGAACCCATGCATCGAGTGCGGCGAGGAGTATCTTTGGCATGTTGGTGGACTTAGCTCTTGTTCTTGGGAACAATGCTCTTCCCTGTCCGGTTTGTATGACAAATCTGGCATGGGGTCTTGAATCATCTCATGGCAACTAACTCAATAGAGTGAAGCTACGCATGAAGCCTTGATCACGGTGTTGATGAAGTTGCCATGGAGCCATGAAGATAAAGAGGGGAAAGAAGATCAGAAGAGCACCATGATGCGCGTCTCACCTTCTCTGGAACTCGAACTGGTGCAGCGACGGCGTCGTAGGCTTCTGGCTTCTGATGATGCGGCAGCCGAGAGGCAGCCTCACAGCAGCAACTCCTCGGCGTTCCGGCAGCCTGACGGTACTTGCTTTGGGCGGTGGTGAGTGGTGATCCCGGTAGCCTGACGGCACTATCTATTGGTGAGCGCAGCCCAGCAGCCTAGCGGTTTCTTCTCGGATATGGCGAGAGCGGCAGCCTGGCAGCACTCTAAATCTGGGAGCGGGGGCTTTTGAACGATGGCTGTAGCCTGCTATTTATAGAGTGGAGCGGCCAGTGGTTGCTAGGGGACTTGGCGCTCCTTGAGTTTAATTTTGTATTTGCTAATCCCGCCATTAAGCTGCACCGGCGCCATCTTTTAAATCAAACGAGCGCGCGTCTGTGGTGATCGTGCAGTCCGGGGAAGTTGCATTCGTCAACTTGGTTGCCTGATGTGGTCAAAATTTTGGAACACGACGAGACCGGCGGCTCTCTCTCCCCATGGCTTTGTGGGCCACTTTGTATATCTTTGATTGAAATAATAATTAATTTAATTAGGGAAAATAGTTAGGGAGTGGTTTGTCTCCTGGCCACCACACATACGTCGCATAGTCTTTTTATTTTAATCCATGCGCATGGAAGCGTGTATGTATTTACGGCCGGGCCTTTTTATTGTGGCATATAATAGCTGTGCATTTGTCACTATATTTTGCCAAGGTATAGTCCTGCTCATGCATATATACGTATATGTCCTCCTTCCTTTGTTCCAGCTTTCTTTTCCTCTTCTTAATTTTCTACTAATCACCACATCATTTTTTTACATTGAAAATGATTGATTATTTTAGTCAATCAACAAAGTATTTTATTTTCCTAATTGGATGATTTACCAACCGGCCACGTATTCACATGAGTACATGGTATTTGATTTATACGTATGAAATACACACGCACACACCTTTGCTTGTCGTGCGCTCTTGGATGCACTGATTTTCATAGCCAATATCATTTCTCTTATTATTCATTTCTTATTTATATGGAATTAGGCCATATATATTATTTATATTTATTTAAATCAAATATTGCACATATTCTCGGTGAGCCAAAAACCGTGTCAACAAACGTGTTATCTATTATTTGAGCAGACGGTTAATAGATGCTGAAACCAGGTATTCGGCTATTGAGAAATTATGTCTGTGTCTATACTTTTCTTGTATTAAGTTGAGGCATTATTTACTATCGGCTGAGTGTACTGTCATATGCGAAGATGACGTGGTCAAGTATATGCTGTCGATGCCGATATTAAGTGGTAGAATTGGCAAATGGATTTTAGCGTTATCAGAATTTGACCTATGTTATGAATCGGCTAAGGCAGTTAAATGACAGGTTATGGCTGATTTTGTTACTCAATATTGCAACACAGTGGATTCTCTGGAGATTGCTCCTTGGACACTTTTCTTTGATGGGTCTACATGTGGTGAAGGAGCAGGCATCAGTATTGTGTTAATTTCCCCTCAGGGGAAGAAGTATGAGTTCTCATTACCAATTGTTGCTACATCAACAAACAATCAAGTTGAGTACCAAGTCTTGATAAAAGGGTTAGAATTGCTTAAGGAAATACGTGCTGATGCTACCGAAGTCTTTGGTGATTCTATGCTAGTTATAAATCAGTTGGCTGAGATTTATGAATGCCGAAGTGAAATTTTAATTTCATATTATGAGAAGTGTTTGCAATTGTTGAAAGGATTTAGGAATTTTCATCTGGAACATGTTTCTCGACTGCATAACGAAGAGGCTAATCGATTAGCTCAGCATGCTTCAGGATATCAGCCTATTCAAGAAGTGTTAACATTGGCAATTGATACTGATGACTGGAGAAAGGAAATTATTGATTATTTAAAGAATCCATCTAAAAAGGTTGAAAGACGTATAAGGTTCCAAGCTACCAAGTATGTGCTCCTCGATGATGAATTATATTACCGTACCATAGATGGAGTTTTACTCAGGTGTGTTGGCATCGATGAATCAAAAGGCCTGATGGGTGAGATTCATGAAGGAGTATGTGGGGCTCATCAGTCAGCTTTCAAGATGAAATGGATGATCAGAAGGAATGGATATTATTGGCCAACTATTCTCGAAGATTGTTTTAAATATTTTAAAGGATGTCAGGAATGTCAAAAAATTGGTAATATTCAAAG
Organism: Saccharum spontaneum; assembly: GCA_022457205.1. Taxonomy (NCBI): domain Eukaryota; kingdom Viridiplantae; phylum Streptophyta; class Magnoliopsida; order Poales; family Poaceae; genus Saccharum; species Saccharum spontaneum. The sequence continues at coordinate 21,174,051 of CM039588.1, read as the reverse complement.
GGCACCCGCATCGGCTATGAACCCTATAATTAAGCCTTGGCCGTTTCGGGGTTGGGCTATTGATCTCATCGGTCAGGTTTATCCACCATCGAGTAAATGGCATAAATTTATTCTGGTTGCTACCGATTATTTCACAAAGTGGGTTGAAGCAATTCCTTTGAAAAAGGTGACATCGGCTAATATGATTGATTTTGTGAAAGAGCATATTGTCTACTGATTTGGTATTCCTCAAACCATCACTACCGATCAGGGTACCATGTTTACATCGGGTGAATTTGATGAGTTTGCTATAGGTATGGGGATTAAAGTTTTGAATTCTTCACCATATTATGCCCAGGCTAATGGTCAGGCTGAGGCTTCTAACAAAGGAATTATCAAGCTCATTAAGCGCAAAATTAAAGAATATCCTAAGAGGTGGCATACAATCTTAAATGAAGCCTTATGGTCATATCGGATGGCGTGTTATGGTGCAACCAAGGTAACACCTTATCAGTTGGTGTATGGACACGACACAGTATTACCTTGGGAGGTTAAAACTGGCTCTAGGCGAATACGCTCTCAAGATCAATTGACAGCCGATGACTATGATACCCTTATGAAAGATGAGTTGGAAGATGTAGCAGGTCATAGGTTAAAAGCTTTAGCTAGCATTGAGGAGAATAAGAAAAGGGTAGCCAGATGGTATGACAAGAAGGTGAAGGTAAAGGAGTTTGTCGATGGGGATTTGGTTTGAAAGTTGATTTTACCGATTGGGACTAAAAGTTCTAAGTTTGGCAAATGGTCACCTAATTGGGAAGGTCCATATCGGATAAATCAATCTGTTCCTGGTAATGCATATATTCTCGAAACCCTCGAAGGGGTTGTGTTTCCTAGAGCATTAAATGGAAAATACTTAAAGAAATATTACCCTAATATCTTGATAGATGCATAAAAGTGTAATTGCCGATAACAAGCCTATCGGCTAGAGTTAAAACAAAGTATTAATATATTGTTGCCGATGCGCTAGATGAGGATTACAGATTTAACAAAGTTTGGATAGCCGATATTGCACACAGGCGAATTTCATCGGCTTCCTTTAATTCTTTAGCGTCTTCATCGGCAGTTTCCTCCACAGGCTTGAGTTTCTTTTTCAAGGCCAAGGCCTTGCGAGCTTAGACATCCCGTTCCTACTAAAGGGTTTTGATAACGTCAGGAAGCTGGTCTTCTTCTTGCTTGGTGTGGGTCAGGGTTGCCTCAACTTCTTCCAGTTCAGCTAGTAAAGCTGCTCTCTTTGCCGATAGATCTAGAATTTTCTGCTTAAGATCGGTACCGGAGGTTTGCAAGTTGCTGATGCTTTTGTGCTTCTCATCGGCAGTTTGCTTTAGCTGCAGCATTTCTTCCTTGAGCTAAGCTTGAGCTGCTCTGTCGGTGATACGGTGAGCAGCCCATTGATACTGAAGTTGTCGGCTCTCTAGATGAACTGCTGGGAAGATAGTTTCTTCAACATCAGCAGGAACTTGGCCACGGATCGTCTTAAACATAGTCTTTGCAGGGTCTGAATCGATTATCAGTTGAGCAGTATCTTGTTACAGCAGATTCAAAAGGGCTTCTAGCTTGTCATAGATGTCTGCCAATATTATTTCCAATGCCAGGGAAGAACTCGCCTCTTCTCCATCATCATCAGAGACGTCGATAGCAAAAGAAAATAAGCTATCGGGAGAATCCTGTTCCTGTGAAGAAAAGGAAGTTAGAGATTTATACCTAAGGATAGATACGGATACTATAAACTGAATAGGTCAATCGGTTTACCTGCTTCAAGGCAATTTCTTGGGCCTGGTTTGAGGGAGCAGCTTGAAGGGGATCATGCGAAGGATCGGCAGAGGTTGCCGATGGAATGTCTTCTACAATATCATCAGTAGTTGGCCCTTGGGGTATGATGGCCGATGATATATTCTGTGCAGGAGGGTCAACTTGTTCGACTACATCGGTTGGCTGACTAATAGGTGTTGGAGCGGATGCAGGGGCTGGTGTAGATTTCTGTCGCTTTTGCTGAGCTTTGGCATCGGTTAAAGCTTTACGCTTTGCTTGGGTTTCAGCGACAATTGGCTGGGGGGCATCGGCACTTGTTGATTGGGGAGCTTGAGTGCTTAGTATGCTTGCCGATGTACCCATTTGTTGCTGTAAAAATAAGTGTGAGATCAGATATTTAACAGATAAAATGTAAAGATAAAAGAATACCTCTGAAGGTTGGTTGGAGGTAGTGGTGCTTGTTGTTGGAGGAGTTGCCGATGATGATCCAGCCGTAGCTCTTACACCCTGATAGTTATATGTTAATATAGTTTGTATCGGCAGTAAACAAAAAATAAGCAAGGTTATTACCTTAAAAGCCTTAATTAGGCTTGTAGCAGCAGCTATTGGAGTGGCCCTGGATGTTGCCAGTTTTGGTCTGGAGGTGATAGTTTTGGCACGAGTCCTCTGGAAGGTTAAGGCGGCTAAGGTGGGGGCGTTGTAGCCGATTATTGAAACTGGAGAGATAGGTTGGAGGTTGAAAGGTCTCCCACTCTTGCTTATTGATGGAACTAGATCATCGGCCTGTTACGGGAAAGATTAGCTGCCGATATATATATAAAAAAGGGGGAGAAAGACAAAAGAAAGTTAAAAGGAACTTACTGCATCGTCAGGTATGGCGTAGTCGGGATCGATCATGTGCCGATATGTGTGGACGGATGTTGAAAATAACTGTTCTTTCCACTCTTGCCACCATTGCTTATATGATTCTGTGATAAAAGACGCTGGTGACTAGGCGGAGAGATCAACATTTGAAATATCGGCATCGGGTGCAAGTCTTACTACCCTACTCCACTTATTTCTAGTGGTGATGGTTTTTCTGGGCTTGATCACATCGGCAAAGCATAGCTTGATTGGCAGTTGCCCAAAAGCCAGTTGACGAGATACTGTCGATGGATTGTAGAATTCATAAGTAGTATTGGAATTCTTCCCACTACCAAATGTGTTCACCAGGATTGCCCTGGGAGTAATAATGGCCATCATAAGCTCATTATCTTGGTTTAGATCACTATCGGCAAAGTTGAAAAGAAGGGGGAACTTGTTATCCTCATCAATATAGGGTACCCAAGCCCTAAGATCACGAGGGAGACCATGGTAGAAGTTCTGGAAAAACCTACCGATTTGATCTTCATTAGCCTCTGTTCCAGGGAGGACAATTATAGCTTCGCCGAAGTTGAGAGGAGGGAGTGTTGCCGATTCCTCATCTCCTAGAACATAATCTTCGGCGATCTCTCATGGGAATTCTTGGGCGAAGAAATCCCACTGTAGACGCTTATGCATATGAGCGTTTAGCCACATATTGATGAACCACCATGGGCCTCCCAAATTGCCGATGGGTTCACCAAGTAGAAGCTTCTGAGATACTTGGTGGAGGAGGTGGTAGGTCGAGCTCAGAAGGTATCGGCCGAGCGGGAATCTGACACCATTGGCCAAGAGTTCGACTGTTGGGAGGAAGGCGTTGGTTGGTCCTACCGATCGGCCACAGAAGATAAACTTCTCCAACCACATATTTAAGAATATGGCATGTTCCCTTTGATTGACAGTACCAGTCTTTTGGTATTCTTGGATGTATCATGTCCAGCCGCCGATGTTGCGTGTATTCACTCTATATTCAGCTTTTCTACCATAGATAGAGCCTTCATCGACAGTTGAGATATCCAAGCCGGTGATCATGTATACATCGGCAAGAGTAGGGGCGCATGGACCATGACCAAACATAAAGGTATTTGTGGTGTCTGACCAGAAGTGAGCGGCGGCTATCATCATAGATTCATTCTTTTGCATATCGGCAATGGATAGCCTAATACATTGGTCTATCTTCCGCTCTACCCAGTACACTTGCATCGACCTGTTGACCCTCAAGTACCAATCTTTCCACCCTTTGGTGGGTTTGGGCCAAGATCGGAATGTATCCTTCCATAGATTCAAAGAAAAATTTTGAGCTTTGAAGGGAATTATGTTAGCCTCTACATTGATCAAGTCAGTTGGATCTGGGTCACCCATTGTGTCACACCCATTTTTAAGGACAAAAATAGGATGCATAAAGTACTCATGTGCGCCCCAGGTCATGATCGCACACATAAGCAGACAAATTACATAGTATCATCACAGTGCTTATTACATAGCGAATAAATATTTAAAACATAGTCTTGAACGATAAATAATAATATCTAGTAATAATCTCCAGCGGAAACTCCACACAGGGACACGGTTGACTGGTTGACACCAAGACTAGTACTCATTACGATAATCTTCCTCATAATCTTCATCTGTTATGGTGGAAATAGCAAGAGTGAGTCCATGTCGAACTCAACAAATATAACACAGGGTTCATGAGGCTCAAATGGCTAGACACTGTTTAACTGCGGTTAGCTTTTAATCATCATATATTTAGCAATTGAGTAGCATCAAGGTAAACCATTTCCCATTAAAGAACCAATGATCAATTGTAATATTGATAACGAATAGCATTAACATGAGCATAATATATATCAACAATAATTAAGCATGAGATAACAGTTATGATCACTATTCCATAAGAATCCCCAAGGCCGCTCGTATCCGTGAGCACGGCTAGTATACCAGTTTTTAACTCTGCGCAGAGGTGTACACTTTCACTGTGAGTCATGATTACCAAATGAGTGGGGAGATCAAGCCCAAACACTAGAGAACCATATAAAGCCACTCAAGAGTTCGTCTAACAAGTTAGGGCCATTAGATTCACTCGGCAGGCAGATGTAGAACCCCCTTCCCTGTGGCACAACAACCGCAGCCTATACACACTAGGCCAGGGGCTCGCACTACACCCAACGTGTCAAGCCATTCTTACGCCATTTAAGGTAACCACTAACAAGCTAGAAAAGGTCTCTTGAACAACTAAAGCCAGAGCCATATAGCCCTCACAGCTGTACTATATATCCCGGTTATCACTTACAGATAAGTCCTTATGGAGAGAAACCAGAGCATCAAAATAAATACACATGCTCTAGCCCCCTTTTAACAAGTAATAAAACCATCTTAATGGTTGATTGCTTAATCCATTAATCAAATTACAAGATCATTGTTCTCAGTTTAAGCACTAGCCATAGCTACCCATATGCATTCCCAAGGTTGACAAGGAATCAAGATAACAATCACTAAGTTATAATCTCTAAGGTTGTCAAGGTAAGCATATGCATATGTATAATAATTCAATGAATAGGTAGCAAGGATAGTCCTGTGTTATACTTGCCTTGATCAAAGCTCTCCAAACAATACTGCTGACTTGGCTCAAAGTAATACTCCGAATCGTCCAAGTACTGCTCACCTTCTATACTCGATCATCAATCAACAACATACATGCATCCAATCAAACATACACGAAGCAAACAAAGAGATATAATTAGAACAGTACACCAACAGTAACAAAACAGTAATAAAAAGTTTATAAAACTCTTCTACACATTTCTACGATCACACAGACGCAAAGATCACCAAAATCGGAATTAAAACGTGAAAGTTATGAATTTTCTAAGATTTCCTATAGATAAATAAATACTTAATTATAAACTCGAAAAATAAATTATCAAAACTAACTGTACAACTACACTAACATGTAGAGTTCGCAAATACGAACCTAACGCAACTTGAACGGATCAAATCGGAGTTAAAACGAAGATTTTATGACTAAAACAATCCTAGTGGCAAAACTGTAAATACCTGAAAACGTATTTTTGATTTAACCGGAAGAGAATACGCTTTTAAAACACGAAAACGTATTTTTCTGGAATGCGCCAAGGACCGCGGGTTGTTTACTAGAAAATGCAGAGGCTCTTTAGAAAGATTGCCCGCGAACCGGTATGCTCTAATCTTGATCGTTGATTCACGATCGGACGGCCCAGATTCAATCCAGAGGAAACCGGTCTCCTCCCTCAACGCCGGCCGGCGGCCCTCCATGGCCGGCGACTCCACCATGGCCGGAGGTCACGGTTCTCCCCACCGAGCCCACCATTCAAGCCCAAACTTGATCCAAACGATCTAGATTCTCCGTGCGAACTCACCCAAGCGACAAAACAAGCTACCTCTACCCGTAACCCGCCGCGCGGCCACAAGGGGACGGCGGCGCCATTGCCAAGCACCCGAGCTCACCCAAAACCAAGATTCAAAGCACTACAAACCTAAAGAAGAGCATGGGGAGGGAGAGGAGAAGACAACGAGCTCACCAGCGCGACGAATTAGACCTCCAAACCACCCGAAAGCACCCCGCCCCGATGACCGACGTCCTCAACCGAACTCAACCCTAAACCTTCGGTTCTTGGCGGTATAGATCACGTTTTAGATGAAAAACAGAAAATAGAAGGTCAAGGCGTCCTATTTATAGACCCAAATCATCGATTTTGGTTAGTCTTGACCGGAATCCACGGAACCGACCGACATGGCCGAGTTCGGTTCGAAGTCCGGAACGACTACGAGAGCTTGAGGACGACTGACAGGCTGACCCCACCGGTCAGCGGCAGGAGAAAAGAGAGAGGTGCGGCTACTGGATCCTGGGCCGAGCTGGGCCGAGACGCCGAGTTGGGCCGCTTTGCCGAGACGGCCTACGCTACTGCCGATCGGCCCCAAGCCAAGAAGAAGAGCGGGCCGCATCTACCAGGTAAGTAAACTGTCTTCTTTTTTTTCTATTTATTTTCCAAAACTTATTTCAAATAGAAATTTTCTAAGTCAAAGCAAAATAAAATAAATGCACACCACAAAATAAATTAAGTGCAACAGCATGAATGCAACACCAAATTTATTTTATTATTATTTTAAATTGGCTATTATTTATTATCTAAATTATTCCAATTTTGTTATCTCTAAAATTTGGGTGTTACAAATTCTACCCCCCTTAAAAGAATCTCGTCCTCGAGATTGGACTGCTTACTCAAATAACTGCGGATATGATTTCCTCAATTCATCCTCTCTTTCCCAAGTTGCCTCGGCCTCTGAATATCGATTCCACTGCACTTTACACATCTTAATAACCCGACTTCGAGTAACCTTCTCGGCAATCTCTAAAATCTTGATCGGAAACTCTTCATATGTAAGATCCTCCTTAACAGTCAATTCTTCCAAAGGTATCTGCTCCTCAGGCACCCGCAAACACTTCTTAAGTTGTGAAACATGAAACACATCATGCACCCCAGATAAATTCTCAGGCAACTCTAATTGGTAAGCAACTTCCCCACATCTAGCAATAACTTTAAATGGTCCAACATACCTTGGTGCTAGTTTACCTTTCATGTTAAATCTCTTCACACTTCTCATAGGTGACACCTTCAAATAGACATAATCACCTACTTCAAAAACTAGATCTCTTCTCCTATTATCAGCATAACTCTTCTGACGAGACTGTGCCACTCTCAAATTCTCACGAATCACTCGCACTTGATCTTCTGCGTTTCTAAGAACATCTGTACCAAACACCTGAGATTCACCTGTCTGATCCCAAAACAATGGAGTTCTACACTTACGTCCATACAAAGCTTCAAACGGTGCCATCTTAAGACTCTGTTGATAACTATTATTGTAAGAAAATTCTGCATAAGGCAAACTTTTATCCCAACTAGTTCCATATTGCAATGCACAGGCTCTCAACATATCCTCTAATACCTGGTTGGTCCTTTCAGTCTGTCCATCTGTCTGTGGATGATAGGCTGTACTAAAATTCAACTTAGTTCCTAAAGATTCATGCACAGCTTTCCAAAAGTGTGACGTAAACTGCGATCCTCGATCAGATACAATCTTCTTTGGAACCCCATGCAAACATACTACCTTCTCCATATACAACTCTGCCAATTTTGGTCCATGGTATGTAGTCTTAACTGGTATAAAATGAGCAACTTTAGTCAACCTATCCACTATCACCCAAATAGAATCATAACCTCTCTGAGTACGCGGTAACCCCACTATAAAGTCCATACCAACTTCCTCCCACTTCCATTCAGGAATCTTCATTGGTTGCAACAATCCAGCAGGTCTCTGATGCTCTGCTTTCACCCTCTGACAAGTATCACACAATGCCACATACTCAGCCACATCTCGCTTTAATCCAACCCACCAATATTTCTATTTAAGATCCAAATACATCTTAGTACTACCAGGATGAATAGAATAAGCTGACTCATGAGCTTCACGAAGAATTGCCTGTCTAACAGTTTGATCCTCAGGTACACACAGCCTCTTTCCAAACCACAAAATTCCATTATCATCCATTCTAAAGCCTGGTGACTTACCAATCACTATATCCTCCGCTATCTTCTTTAGTTTCTCATCCTTCAACTGACCCTTATAGATCTCTTGCTCTAAAGTAGGCTCTATCACTAATTCCATTGTATTAGTAACAATTCCCAAGTTCAAATATTCAAATTCAGCACATAACTCACTAGTCATAGACAATGTTCTTATCTCATTGGCATAACTCTTCCTACTAAGAGCATCAGCTACTACATTAGCCTTACCAGGATGATAGTGTATCTCAATATCATAATCCTTAATCAACTCTAACCATCTGCGCTGCCTCAAATTCAGATCTGACTGAGTGAAAATATACTTCAAACTCTTATGATCAGTGTATATATCACTCTTATGTCCAATCAAATAATGTCTCCAAATCTTTAATGCATGAACAACAGCTGCTAACTCCAAATCATGTGTAGGATAATTCAACTCATGCTTTCTCAACTGTCTAGATGCATAAGCCACAACTCTGCCTTCTTGCATAAGAACACATCCCAAACCTTGACGAGAAGCATCACAATAAATAGAAAACTTCTTACTCAAATCTGGTAAAACCAAAACAGGCGCTGTAGTCAACCTCTTCTTCAATTCCTCAAAACTAGCTTGACATTTATCAGACCACACAAATTTGGCATTCTTTTCTAACAGAGATGTCATAGGTTTAGCAAGTTTAGAAAACCCTTCAATGAATCGTCTGTAATATCCAGCTAAACCCAAGAAACTGCGAATCTCACTAACATCGGTAGGTGGTTTCCAATTCAATACATCCTTCACCTTGCCTGGATCCACTGATATACCTCCATTAGAAACAATATGACCCAGAAAAGAAACTTCCTTCAACCAAAACTCACATTTACTTCGCTTCGCATACAGTTTATGCTCTCTAAGCTTCTGCAATACCAACCTCAAATGTTCAGCATGCTCTACCTCTGTCTTGGAAAATACCAGTATATCATCGATAAATACTACCACAAACTTATCCAAATATTCCATGAACACCTTATTCATCATGTACATAAAGTATGCAGGTGCATTGGTCAATCCAAACGATATAACAGTATACTCATACAATCCATACCTTGTAGTAAAAGCTGTCTTTGGAATATCAGAGGCACGAATCTTCAACTGATGATAACCCGAACGTAAATCAATCTTAGAGAACACACAAGCACCTCTCAACTGATCAAACAAATCATCAATCCGGGGCAAAGGATACTTATTCTTGATAGTTACTTCATTTAGCGACCGATAATCAACACACATCCTCTGACCACCATCTTTCTTATCAACAAAAATAACTGGTGCTCCCCAAGGTGATGAACTAGGTCGAATAAAACCTTTTTCTTGTAATTCTTTAATTTGTTTCTTAAGTTCTTCTAATTCATCTACTCCCATCCTATATGGGCGTTTGGCTATAGGTGCAGTTCCAGGTAATAATTCAATAAGAAATTTAATGTCTCGGTCAGGTGGCATACCTGGCAATTCATCAGGGAAGACATCCGGAAATTCCTCAATCACTGAATTCTCCTTAATAGTATCTTCAATCTGATTCACCACCGCAGTTGGTTGCTTCTGCATTGCTACATCCACATTGATTTTATCTCCATTAGGCGCAGTCACAACTACCACTTTCTGCTGACACTGAATCTCTGCCTGATTTTGCATCATCCAGTCCATACCCAATATCACATCAATACCAGATGTTCTCAACACTATAGGAGTTATCTTAAACTCTACCCCCCTTAATACCATACTAATTGGAAGACAACGATTACTGGTTTGCATGGTACCTCCAGGTGAATTTACTAAGAGAGGTTCTTTCATAGCTAGCATGGGTATACTATGCATTTTAACAAAAATATTGGATATGAATGTATGAGATGCTCCAGAGTCAAAAAGAACAGTTGCGGGAGTGGAATGTACATTGAACGTACCAATCATAACTTCTGGTGCATCATGAGCTGTATCAGAAGACACGTGATTCACCCTTCCAGTACCGGATTGCCTCTGGTTGCTCTTCTGGCTCTGAGGAGTCTGTTGGTTCTGCTTCTCAGGACAATTATAAGACAAATGGCCCTCTTTACCACAGACAAAGCATCTAATAGGAGTGCTGGGAGTACTATTCTTCATGGGGGTAGCATTGGGATTTCCAGTGCGAGGAGTCTGTTGCCCAGTTTGTTGATACTGCTGACGCTGTGGATATGATGAACGCTGTTGCGACTGATTACTTTGCCAATTTTGGGACCACCTCTGATTTGAATTGCGATTCCACTGGCTAACCGGTCCCTGAAACTTCTGATGAAAACCATGCTGAGAATTTGTGCGTTGACGGTTGTTGCTTCCTGAGCCTTGCACCTTCATCTTTCTTTTTCTATCCATCTCCCTACGCTCATTATCAAGCACAATAGCTTTGTTCACCAGCTCTTGAAAACTAGCATAGCTATTCCCCTTCAGTTGCAAGCGAAGATCATAATAAATTCCCTTCAAGAAAAGACGCTGCCTGTCTGCATCTTCCCTAACTTCATTGGGAGCATAGCGAGCCAACTGGGTGAACCTGTCATGATATTCACTCACACTCATCTGTCCCATCCTTAGGTTTCTGAATTCCTCCTGCTTCAGCTCAATTATACCTTCAGGAATATGACGAGCTCGAAAATCTCTAACAAACTCATTCCAAGTGATAGGAGGAGCATTGTCAGGACGTGCAGCCTGGTACGACTCCCACCAAGTCTGAGCTGTCCCTTGTAACTGACCAGATGCATACAACACCTTCTCCATATCATTGCATTGGGCTATGTTCAACTGTTTCTCCACTGCCCTCACCCAATCATCTGCTTCTAAAGGATCAGCAGCATGAGAAAACACTGGAGGGCGTCCCTTCAAAAATTCTCCACGCTTATCCCTTACTTGAATAGGTGGTGGTCCTCCAACCGGGGGATTGTTCTGCATATGCTGCATAAACATCTGCATCAGCTGATTCTGAGTTTGCATGAGTTCCTCCATAGTAAGGGGTGGATTAGCACCCCCACGACCTCTGCCACGACCTCTGCCTGACATCTGTTTCCAAAACACAGAAGATGAAATTCAGTACAATCCGAGATGATGTATACAATAGATAAACAAAATCTGATTTTCTGGGCGAACTCCAATTTCAGCAACTCAGTAAAACTGTCATATCTCGAGCTACAGACGTCCAAATCAGATGATCTTTACATGGTTGGAAAGCTTATAAAATTATCTACAACTCGTATTCACAACACTTTTTCTGATTCTGTCAATAAATTGGTCAAAAACTGAACTTAACAGAAACTATTCCCGAATTCCAGACTGTACAGTAACTCCAACTTGAAACAGGTATATCTCTTAACTCATAATAGATATTAAGGTGATTCTTGTGGGATTGGAAAGATATAGAAGTCTAATTATTCCCAGTAAAATTTCTTAAATTTCCCATGAACGGATTTTAAGTTATTTCTAAAACATCCCAGACTGATCAAAAATCAGCAAAGGACAGAACTAATTTAACCTCATATTCAACTATTATATCTTGATCAAACTTAATATTCTTAACCATGGAACTTGTAGGCATGTCTACAAAACTCCAGCACACATTACAAAGATCCAAATCACACATTATCATAATAACAATCCATCAATCACACAATTGCTCACACCACAAACTGACTCTTAAAACAATCCAAACTTAAAATTAACTCGCAACTACTATCGTTCTTATTACATAGGGATTTTTCCTATTTCCTAATTAAGCTTCTCATAAATCTTAGGACGACCTAACTCCGCCCTTAATTGGTCAATCTCCTTATAAGCTTGCTCCTTAAGTTCTTTTTCCTTCAACAACTCATCCTTCAAATCCACCTCATGGAGAGCCAATTCACGAGCTAATGCCACCGTAGCTTGTAATGTCAATGAGGAATCATCTGCAAGTGGCACGGTCCAAATTCCCTTGTCATGCAAGAAACAAGGAAAGTGCCGAAGTGCACCCTTTAGCGTCTTGTCCGAGCGTAGACCATGGTAGTAAACAAATGCATTGAAAGCGACATCCTCCATGCTTGTCTCCACGGTTGCCCGGCTCACTCGGGTAATGAACTTTGACTCCACCTTAGGCTCCTTAGTGGTAGGATCCCTTTTCTTGACCCATAACTCCGTCTCCCAATAGGAATCCATCCATGGATGACTATACTCTGCACTGCGATACTCCAAAGTAGCTTCCCAGTCGTAGTAGTAGTTGTCCAAAGTTCTTGTCAACATATCATGGAAGAAAGCATCAGCCTTAGGAACCACGATATGAGACTTCGTAGTCCACCCCATAACTACATCCTCCATAGGTGTATCACCAACTCTTGATTCAGCATCAGATAGCTCTTGATCACCCTCTTCATTTGGCTCCTGGGGTTTGAAACGGGCAACATACTGTGCAGCTGACAGACGGGGATGAGGAGGCATCTACAAGATTTAGACATAGATTAGATAGAATCAATGTATTTTCGCAATAGAATAAAGTAGAGGAAGCATAAAACTTTAGTAATTAACAAGGTGAGAAGAGGAAGCATGAATTAAGTGAAATAAGGATGCTATCATCGACCATTCTAACTAGGCTTGCGTCCTACAGTCAACACGGCTCTGATACCAATCTGTCACACCCATTTTTAAGGACAAAAATAGGATGCATAAAGTACTCATGTGCGCCCCAGGTCATGATCGCACACATAAGCAGACAAATTACATAGTATCATCACAGTGCTTATTACATAGCGAATAAATATTTAAAACATAGTCTTGAACGATAAATAATAATATCTAGTAATAATCTCCAGCGGAAACTCCACACAGGGACACGGTTGACTGGTTGACACCAAGACTAGTACTCATTACGATAATCTTCCTCATAATCTTCATCTGTTATGGTGGAAATAGCAAGAGTGAGTCCATGTCGAACTCAACAAATATAACACAGGGTTCATGAGGCTCAAATGGCTAGACACTGTTTAACTGCGGTTAGCTTTTAATCATCATATATTTAGCAATTGAGTAGCATCAAGGTAAACCATTTCCCATTAAAGAACCAATGATCAATTGTAATATTGATAACGAATAGCATTAACATGAGCATAATATATATCAACAATAATTAAGCATGAGATAACAGTTATGATCACTATTCCATAAGAATCCCCAAGGCCGCTCGTATCCGTGAGCACGGCTAATATACCAGTTTTTAACTCTGCGCAGAGGTGTACACTTTCACTGTGAGTCATGATTACCAAATGAGTGGGGAGATCAAGCCCAAACACTAGAGAACCATATAAAGCCACTCAAGAGTTCGTCTAACAAGTTAGGGCCATTAGATTCACTCGGCAGGCAGATGTAGAACCCCCCTTCCCTGTGGCACAACAACCGCAGCCTATACACACTAGGCCAGGGGCTCGCACTACACCCAACGTGTCAAGCCATTCTTACGCCATTTAAGGTAACCACTAACAAGCTAGAAAAGGTCTCTTGAACAACTAAAGCCAGAGCCATATAGCCCTCACAGTTGTACTATATATCCCGGTTATCACTTACAGATAAGTCCTTATGGAGAGAAACCAGAGCATCAAAATAAATACACATGCTCTAGCCCCCTTTTAACAGTAATAAAACCATCTTAATGGTTGATTGCTTAATCCATTAATCAAATTACAAGATCATTGTTCTCAGTTTAAGCACTAGCCATAGCTACCCATATGCATTCCCAAGGTTGACAAGGAATCAAGATAACAATCACTAAGTTATAATCTCTAAGGTTGTCAAGGTAAGCATATGCATATGTATAATAATTCAATGAATAGGTAGCAAGGATAGTCCTGTGTTATACTTGCCTTGATCAAAGCTCTCCAAACAATACTGCTGACTTGGCTCAAAGTAATACTCCGAATCGTCCAAGTACTGCTCACCTTCTATACTCGATCATCAATCAACAACATACATGCATCCAATCAAACATACACGAAGCAAACAAAGAGATATAATTAGAATAGTAAACCAACAGTAACAAAACAGTAATAAAAGTTTATAAAACTCTTCTACACATTTCTACGATCACACAGACGCAAAGATCACCAAAATCGGAATTAAAACGTGAAAGTTATGAATTTTCTAAGATTTCCTATAGATAAATAAATACTTAATTATAAAATCGAAAAATAAATTATCAAAACTAACTGTACAACTACACTAACATGTAGAGTTCGCAAATACGAACCTAACGCAACTTGAACGGATCAAATCGGAGTTAAAACGAAGATTTTATGACTAAAACAATCCTAGTGGCAAAACTGTAAATACCTGAAAACGTATTTTTGATTTAACCGGAAGAGAATACGCTTTTAAAACACGAAAACGTATTTTTCTGGAATGCGCCAAGGACCGCGGGTTGTTTACTAGAAAATGCAGGGGCTCTTTAGAAAGATTGCCCGCGAACCGGTATGCTCTAATCTTGATCGTTGATTCACGATCGGACGGCCCAGATTCAATCCAGAGGAAACCGGTCTCCTCCCTCAACGCCGGCCGGCGGCCCTCCATGGCCGGCGACTCCACCATGGCCGGAGGTCACGGTTCTCCCCACCGAGCCCACCATTCAAGCCCAAACTTGATCCAAACGATCTAGATTCTCCGTGCGAACTCACCCAAGCGACAAAACAAGCTACCTCTACCCGTAACCCGCCGCGCGGCCACAAGGGGACGGCGGCGCCATTGCCAAGCACCCGAGCTCACCCAAAACCAAGATTCAAAGCACTACAAACCTAAAGAAGAGCATGGGGAGGGAGAGGAGAAGACAACGAGCTCACCAGCGCGACGAATTAGACCTCCAAACCACCCAAAAGCACCCCGCCCCGATGACCGACGTCCTCAACCGAACTCAACCCTAAACCTTCGGTTCTTGGCGGTATAGATCACGTTTTAGATGAAAAACGGAAAATAGAAGGTCAAGGCGTCCTATTTATAGACCCAAATCATCGATTTTGGTTAGTCTTGACCGGAATCCACGGAACCGACCGACATGGCCGAGTTCGGTTCGAAGTCCGGAACGACTACGAGAGCTTGAGGACGACTGACAGGCTGACCCCACCGGTCAGCGGCAGGAGAAAAGGGAGAGGTGCGGCTACTGGATCCTGGGCCGAGCTGGGCCGAGACGCCGAGTTGGGCCGCTTTGCCGAGACGGCCTACGCTACTGCCGATCGGCCCCAAGCCAAGAAGAAGAGCGGGCCGCATCTACCAGGTAAGTAAACTGTCTTATTTTTTTTCTATTTATTTTCCAAAACTTATTTCAAATAGAAATTTTCTAAGTCAAAGCAAAATAAAATAAATGCACACCACAAAATAAATTAAGTGCAACAGCATGAATGCAACACCAAATTTATTTTATTATTATTTTAAATTGGCTATTATTTATTATCTAAATTATTCCAATTTTGTTATCTCTAAAATTTGGGTGTTACACATTGGACCTAGGCAGTGGAGGGGAGGTTGGTTGGTTGGAATAGCCAATGTGTTGCGTAGTTCTTGAGTTTGGAAGATCAAAAGAATGGAAGAAGAAGAAAAATACCAACTGTAAGAACTTGTAAAAAACCAAAGGGATCAAGGTAAACGTAATAGAAGAAGAACGAACCGCAGGAACGTTGAAGTTGACCGCCATTGCTTTAAAAAGGATGAGGGCACGAGCTGGGGATTTGAAGTTGACGATGGAGGGAGCTCTGGTGGGTGGAGGACGCGCAATTGTTTGTTAGGGTTGCCGCCGGAGAGAGAATGCCAAAGGTTGAAGTTTGAAGGTAGAAGATGAGCAGTCCGGAGAAATCTATTTATAGGCCGTTTGGGGTAGGGGTATTCTTGACTTATCTCTATGCCGTGCGCGGGTGGATCGAGGTGGTTCAGATGGATATGGTAACTGTTCGCACAACAATCAAGGGATTGTACAGAAGATTTAATGGCAAGTAATCATGACTTGGAAGAGATCTTGATACAGGATCTTTCAGTTCTAAAATGGTGATGTTGCTATGATAAGATCTTGTCGATGGGTTGTTATTTTGGTATCTCAACCGTAATTGAGGCAAGAACAGTTGGAAATTGTGCGATATTTACTGAGATACATGAATTAGAACTAGATTTGATTAAATTTGGTAACAGATTATGTTATGCTTGGAGAATGGGTTGAGAAAAATAGGTAACATCAAGCATTATCTGGAGTAAATTTCAGAGCATCAGTATCTTATACTCTGAAATTGGGGGGCATGTGTTGACATCGTTTTTTAGCACGTGTCAAGATGGTCAGGAGGGGCTAATCAGCAGAGGAAAGATTACTGTGTAGATTGATAGCCGATGAAAATGAGCTTGTAAAGAAGGCTGCTTATGAGTGGTGGTGGCATGTGGAGAAGTTGATTCAAATTGAAGTGTTGCCGATAAGGTTAAGGGTATTATTGCCGATGCCGATGAAAGAAGACTTAAAGGCTGCTGCCGATGAAATAGGGAGTGTGCCAATGAAAGAGACTTGAAGGCTGCTGCCGATGGAACAGGGAGTGTGCCGATGGAAAGGAGGTCGATGAGAATACCATCGTGATTGAGGCGGACTATGGAATAAGATAGGAGTTAATTTCCTTGTCTACGTTTGTTAGAGTCTGAGTTGTATCAAAGTCATGTGTTTCCTTAGATTTGGATTTAGTGTCCTAGTCGTATTTGGTTACGTTTCTGTAGATCAGGATATAAATATAGAGTGAAGGGCAATGTAATAATCAATCAATCAATATCAAAAACCAGCTTTTACTCTTATTTACATCTACTTTTCGGCGACTTCGTCAATTTGCATACTTTTTCCTTTTTACGAGTTCTCATCGATTCGGCGAGTTGCATTGCTCCAGTGCAATCTTCGATAATTCTCGAGTTCCGCGTGAGTACCTCTTGGCCGTGACTTCCGGGCGTATCGCTATTGTCAGGACCAAAGTGTTCGTATCTTCATCCTTGTCGATTAACAGGTCAAATCGACTGGCACGCTTTGGATATCGATTTCGGGTATTAGCCCTTTGTGTTTGCAGATCCACTTTTGCATCAACAGCACTATACCCGATTCGTCAAGCCATTCTTACGCCAAAAAAGTTACCTCTAACAAGCTAGAAAAGGTCCTTCTATATGACTAAAGCCAGAGCCATATAGCCCCCACAGTTGTACTGTAAATCCCGGATGTTCGCTTATAGATGAGTCCTTATGGAGAGTAATTAGAGTATCAAAAGTAACCCCCATGCTCTAATCCCCTTTAAATATTAATCAAAATAATCTTTTAATGTTTGTTGCATATTCCTCTAATCAATTTACATGATCATAGTCCACGTTTAAGCACTAGCCATACTACTCAATGCAATATAATAGGTATCAAGGTGTAGGATCAATCACTAAGTCATCCTTAACAAGGAATAGATGCATAATGATATTATTTGCATAATGTGAGTAGGACAACAAGGATAATCCCATGCTATACTTGCCTTGCTCAAACTGGTCCTGAAGATCTTGCTCGTAGAAAGGCTCTTGATCTCCAACGAACTGCTCACCGTCTATACTCGATCAACAACAGCAACAACACACATCCAGAGGCAATCATGCATAAACAAACAAGGCTATAATTAGAACAGTACACCATCAGTAAGAAAATAAGATAAAAAGTCTTTAAAACGAATCTACAACTCGCTAGGATCACACAGACGCGAAAATCACGAAAAACAGAGCTAAAACGACGAAGTTATGAATTTACGAAGATTTCCTATTGAAAAATAAATACTTTAATAAAAACTTGAAAATAAATTAATCCAAACCTACTGTACAGTTCTATCATCATGTAGAGCTCGCAAATATGAATCTAACGCAATTTGAATGGATCAAATCAGAGTTAAAACGGAGATTCTACGACTAAAACAAGTTTAGTGGCAAAACTGTAAATATCAGAAAACGTATTTTTCATTTACCGAGATGAAATACGCTTTCAACAGATCAAAGCGGATTCGGGACTTTACGTTTTGGACCGCGGGTTCTAAACTAGAAAAGACTAGGGTCTCTTTAGCAAAATTACAACCGAACCGGTATCTTCTAATCTAGATCGTTGGATTCAAATCAGACGATCCAGATTGGATCGGGGAAAAGCCGGCGGCGCTCCGGCCGGATTCCGGCCCGACGATGGGCTCCCGCGGCGGCGCCATGGCCAGGAAACGCCAGAACTCGGCTCCGTGCACCAATCGACGAAGGGGAAGCACCGGGAGAACGGGCAGCTCACGGCGAACTCACCAAAGACAAGAATTAGGGCGCGGGAGGGACGGAAACGACGACGAGCTCGGGATGGCGGACGGTGGCGGTGAAGGAGCTTGCAGTGGCGGTATTTGACAGCTACAGCAGCCCTAAAGAGGTGGAATGAGGGTGGAAGGGTGCG
This sequence comes from Saccharum spontaneum, assembly GCA_022457205.1. Lineage (NCBI taxonomy): Eukaryota > Viridiplantae > Streptophyta > Magnoliopsida > Poales > Poaceae > Saccharum > Saccharum spontaneum. The sequence goes on along the minus strand of CM039588.1, from coordinate 21,155,282 downwards.
GGGGCTCCGTTTTATAGCCCGAAGGCATCGCTACGTAAGGAAGGGGGAGGGATTCGAGAGGGATTCGGATCTCCGTATCTGGTGGAGAGAGGAAGGCGGCGGCGTTCGTTTTTGGAAAACGCCGGAGGAAGAAAATGGAAAGGGGGATGGACGCTGACCGGTGGGACCGGCTCGTCAGCGGCTCGGGAGAAGGATCAGCGTGCGCGGTGAAGCTGGGCCGATGGCCGCGGCTTGGGGTCGGCCCAGAGAGACCGGAGGCGGGCGCGGGGGAGGGAAAAGGAGAAACGGGCCGCCGCAGCAGGCCGGAGGGATGGGCTGCGGGAGAGAAAACGGCCCGAGAAGAAAAGAAATTCCTTTCCTTTTTCTTTTTCTAATTTTTCAAAGCCATTTTTCAAAGGATTTTCAAATCCAATTTGAATTTGATTTAAACCACTCATTACAAAATTTCAAATGCAGCAGCATGAATGCTCAATCATGTTTCTACCCTTATATTTGATTTTAAATTTATAAAAATTATTATCATTCTAAATTTGCATGCACACAAAAATATACAAAAATCATATTTTTCCTATTTTTCTTCTTTTCAAAATTTTAGGGTGTTACACTATAGCAATTTGAAAAAAATGTTTTGTTTTTTTTCTTACGTCAGCATGCATGCATGGGCAGTGAAAAAGAGAGCGTGGGGAGGGAGTGGGGTCAGATCCAACATGTCGTGTTGCACAGATGCTCCCTCGCGTATGTTTTGGGGTCGCGCGATACACCTTCCGCGCAATGGGTCGCATGATATCCATGTCCTAAGTTTAGCTAGCTAAAGTTTAGCTGGTGCCGTTTGGATCTTGTAGCTAATTGGTGTTTATTGATCATGGTGCCTTTTCTTTCTTCCTCCGTCTCCATTGTGCCGAGGAGGATGCCACCGTTCCCGACGACGGCGTAGGTAAAGCGCGTCGGCGCCTATCGAGGAGGAGGGCGAGAAGGTCGACCATGGTGCCCGCGACGTCCCCACGGTGTTAGTGGCGGTGGCACGTGAGGAGGAAGCCGCAGAAGGCGGTGAGGAGGTTGTCGTCGCTGGGGAGGTCATGGAATGGGATGCGGAACCGGACACAGTCCGCTGCCACGGTGCCGAGGTGGGGTTGCTGTGGCAGGGGACGCATAGGTAGGGGAGGAGGTGGTGGTTGCCGAGGCTCGAGAAGGTAGACACCGATGCGTTGGCCAGCAGCGTGCCCGCCTCGCCTAGGATCTGGTCCCCGTCAGCAAACCGGGGCATGCCTAGGGCGAGGGATAGGAGTGCGAGCGCGTGGAGGAAGAGGACAGGTGGGAGGTGGTGGCGCTTCATCTCCATCGGCATGGGCGTGGATGCAGGGGCGGGCATGGCGGGCGGCAAGATCCGGTTGCCATTAGTAGGGCACGGTGGTGGCTGCCGACGCAAGGAGCGATGTGAGACGGGGTGGGGAGAAAGCTCCAAGATGGTGGGGAGTGGTGGCGCCGGCCAGCGTGTCCCGCTCGTGGGAGGAGGCTGGTGGAAAATATCTCGCGATGGAGAACGGGCCCGAGCGCACGGATGCGAAAAAGAAACGAGGGCAATTTGGTCATTGAGCAATTTTAGCTGATTTTAGTTGGGTTGGAACAACTAATGAGATAATGGGGTTCTCATTAGCTAGAAAGCTTCTAGCTAATATTTGAGCGTGGCTGTTTGAATGCACCGTAGCTAAATTTAGCCAGCTAAAGTTTAGCTAGTGGAGTGGTTGTTTCTACAGCGGTTGTGTGAAGAGCGAGGCATCCGAGCTGCAACGGCAGCAACAGCACTGAAGGCCTAACTTTACAACCGAATAAGCCTTCATTTGTAATGCTGGCTAGTTTTTAAGCCACCAGTGCTCTCAAATATATGGCTTCTCATGTTTTTTTCCATATGGACTTATCAGAAATGGATTATGAGTGAGATTTTTTTTGAGAAGGAAACCAATTTTCTCGCTCGTAGGCGCATCTTGTTTTGTCCTGAGCGTTGCGACAACCACTCCTGATGTCGTTTGGCTTCTCCAATGAAGCCCCCCCATGATCGGAGCATTGCCACGGCCCTTCGTTGATCGAAGCTCGCTCGCAGCCACCCCGCGCCAACTGGATCTCGCCCTCGATTGCCATCCATGACTACAGGTCTGGAGCACCATCCGCTTCGTCGACCAGATCATCATCCGCGACCGCCTATTCCACCCCGCCGAGGCGAGCTCGCAACCAAAAACTACCATTGAGCATGCCTCTAGAGGGGGCGGCGGTGCGTGCAGGAAGGATCCGGTGAGCTCACCTCCTTGGCGCACCTCTGCCAACAGCTCGGGCTAAGAGACCTCGGCGGTTCACGCGGTGGGGCTTCGACGATAGAGGAAGGAGGAGGAGACGACAGTGGTGGCTATTGGCATGGTCGCCATAGGGACAGGATAAGCAAGTGTGCCAAACACCGAAACTTGGCTTTTCACAAAAAGCTGCTAATACGAGAAGTATGTAAAACAGAAGATGACTTATGAAAAAAGTTCCTAAAAAATATGTGAATCTAAACAGGGCTTACGTGCCGCAATGGGCATTTGCCTCTAAACTTCTGGTTCATCTGATCAAATTGCACCTTTTACTTCAATTGATTTAATTGGAAATCACAAACTCATCAAATCCAACTCTCGACCAAAAGAAAATATGGGCATGACATCCCTAACTTTCAACACCAAAGTTCAACATTCAAATAAATCTATTTGGTCTTCATAAGACAAAAATGCTTACAAACTGGTTTCATAAGACTTGGAGGGGTTTAATAAAGAATGGCACGACTTCTTCCCCAGACCACACTAATGATCGCTACAACTAGAATCAACGCTTTGGTGGCGGGTGCAACCGCTCGAATGCGCCACTCTGCGGCCACCTGCAGCAACCAAGCACACGCCGACTCTCCATAGGATCATGGATCGGCTTCAATCCATGGGTCACACGGTCGCTTGACGGGCAACATTGCTGGGGCGGCCTCCTTGGGCTGTACCCACAGGCCCACATGGGTTTTGCCAGCCCTCCTCTCCACTGGCTCCTGGGCTGTCCTCCGTTGTAGTCCAACCCGCCTAGGATAAGTAACAGCCCCAAAATGGGCCCAGTAGACCAAATTCGCGGAATGGGGCTGTTGTACTGTAGCTCGGGGGCAGTGGGGCGAACTGTAGACTGAAGGTACTGTACATCCGGACTCTGGGTACTATTCACCGAATTGGGCTGTGCTGAATTCGGTATACTGTAACTCGGGTAGTGTTCACTGGTTACTGTAGCATCATGAAATACTGTGCAACCATAATTTAGTACCAAATCGTGTATCCTGAGGAAGTTTCACTAGTTTAAATACCAGAGCCATGGACGCGTAATAACCTTCGGTTAACTGTTTTGAGCGAAGCGAGGACGAAAGCTCAAGCGGTTGCTACGCAGGTGGGACCACTTCTCGGTAGAGTGGCCCTGGGCCGTATATGCTGGGACTGGATGTTACAGTTGCCTCATCCCAATCCTCAACCAATAGCAGCTCCTCGGTGCTGGTAGGCATAGACATTCAGTTCTTGGATTTTGTTTCTCGGATCTCGATGAAATTTGGTTTCTAGAAAATAGTAACCAATTGGTTTTTGAGAAATTCTATGGACTAGCATTTTGTTTTTTTAGTTATTTCGGTCCGGGCTCGGTTATAATCGAACTCTTCAATTTTTTCCAGGAGAGGTTAAGACAACATAAAATGTACATGTTCTAAAGCAAATTTGAGCAACACTTCCTCAAATGTGTTTGGATAATCTACATAAAAAAAATTATAAATGGAGATACATTAGCTAATTTCACTATAGCAAGCATAGCAGTGGTGGGTCTAAATAGAAAAATATTGAGTAGGAATAGAAAAAAGAATAAAAATATGTAATAATAAAAAAACGTTTTGTAAATAAATATAAAACAACTATTATATGACTTAGCTCTTATAATTTGACCTTGCTTTTATTCATGGTTGACTTATAGTATATATCATCGAAAAGTCCACTGCGATTTCTATACTAGTTTTTAGATTTTTTTCTTCTCCTCCTGTCTCAGTTCTATAAAAATCGCAGATAGTTTTGGTCGATACATACGGATGGATAGTCCTTTTCAGTGTCATGAATCAAGGAGTCCCCACGGCTCACTTAAAGAGTAAAGATGAAAACGATCGAAAACGATATTACAGTATAGAAAAACGAAAGCGGTCGGTTCGAGATATTTCTATATTTTAACAATTAAAAACTAAAAAAATAGTTAAAATGGTTATAAAACTAATTAAAACTGACAATTTTTCATGTTAAAAAACGATATAATATAGAAAATGAAAATGGTTGGTTCGGAATGTTTCTATTCCGTTTTCGTTGTTACTCAAGAGTCAAAATCGAGAAAGATATATATGTCCACGAGTCCATCCGCAAAAATCGTACTACTACAGCTGTGTTTAGATCCAAATTTTGGAGTGCCAAAATACACTGTAGCATTTCGTTTGTATTTGGTAATAATTATCTAACCATTGACTAATTAGGCTCAAAACATTCATCTCGCAAAGTACAACCAAAACTGTGCAATTAGTTTTTGATTTTATCCACATTTAGTACTCCATATATGTATCGCAAGTTTGATGTGATGTGGAATCTTTTTTTGCATAGTGCACTTTTTAATGGAACTAAACACAGCCTACATACAAATCATGGCAAAAATAGCTGGCATCACCAACAAATCTATGTACAGTGGAATGGCGTACACTCGGAAACAATCGAGGTAAGCAGGTCCATGCGCGAAAATCAGAGGAAGCTTCCGAAGTCCCGTGGTAGCCGATGGGGCCTGTCAGAAGGAAGAGAATCGGGTGGAAGCGAAGACCCGCCTCGCCTTCTCAAGATCCCTGCCGCTATGCAGCCTCCCCATCACCGGCGCCGCCGTGGAGCCATTGGCCGGCGCGGCGACGGCGTCCCCTGCCACGTCTATGCGCACCTCCGGCTGCGCCCCGCCCTCGGGTGGCGCGGACGGCGCGGCAGCGCCCGGCGGCGCCACGACGACGTCGGCGCGGCAGAGCGGGCACGTGGCGTTCCCGCGGAACCAGGCGTCGATACACTCGACGTGGAAACGGTGGCCGCACCGCGGCAGCGCGCGGGCCTTCTCCCCGGGCTCGAGCTCCGCGAGGCAGACCGCGCAGTCCCCGCCGTTCCCCGCGCCCGCGTCGACCACCGCCACCGGTATCGCGGCGAGCACCGCGGAGTCGAGGCCGCGCGGGGAAGGCGCTCCCGCGCCGTCGCCGTCGCGGCGATCCTCGTCGCCGCCACCGGCGATGGCTAGGCTCCGGAGCAGCCGCCGCTGGCCGCCGCCTAGGCCGAGGCGCCGGCGCCGGGTGCTGTTGTAGAGGTGCAGCGCGACGAGCGCCAGGAGCACGCCCGCGAACGCCCCCGCCACGGCGAGCAGGATCTTGCCAGCGATGGCGTAGCTCGCCGGGTCGGACACCTGCTGCGGTGGGGCGGGGACGACGTGCGGGCGCTTGGGCAACGGGAACTGGCCGGGACCATCGTCGCACGAGAACGTCACGTCGTCCACCTTGGGGCGCGTGCCATTGTCGGCACCCATGTCCGATGGTTGCGCGCTCACCGAACTGAGCTGTGGTTTCGCGGGAGATTTGGGTGTCCGCAGCGTGGTGAGTTCGGTGAGCGCAGTTACTTATACGTGATTTCATGACTGAAATACCCTTGTTAATGTTGGAAAATTGGGATGGAGATGGAAGGGTAGCCTTGGGTTTTTACCATTGGCTGGACGTCTGGGGCACGCTGGAGAACGGAGAGGCAGCAGTCCGTCTCCGTTCCCCGGGCTGACTGGCTGACCGCCCGTATGCCGTGGGACGGCCGTGATGCGTCCGCCGCGCGGGTCCAGACGCAGGGTCAAGAGTAGAGTTGACTACTAGCATCAACCAACCAGGTGTCAGTTTTACTGCGCGCTCGTCTCCTCTCCTCTTCACAAATCACAGTGGAAGTCGCTGTCTTTACTCTTTAGCTACCCCCACTGGAACTTGCCGCGACTTGGACCTGGTCGGTCACCTCGGCAAAATTTCCTGGGGGCCGGGGGCCAGACGGCGAGAGGCAGCGCGTGGGTGCGTGGTCGGCCCTGGCCGATCGACCCGCGAAGCTTCGCGGAAGCGAGGCGCCCGTTGTCGCGACGCCAGCCACGGCACCCGGCAGTGGCGCTGGACTGTGACTTCTAGGCTGTGTCGGCTCCCGGCGCGAGCAGCATGAGTTGTTCTGCTCGATCCAATCCGGGACCGCCACGGATCGGGACCGGCACGTCATAAAAATGGCGCTGATAGGGAAGGAAGATGGTCCCAAAAGGCTATTTAGCGGCAGCTTATTCAAAAACTAAAATAACTTATTTAGCGATTTTAAAAACTAGTGGGCTTTTAAAAACCAAATAAAGACAGTTGGCTTTTAAAAACCAAATAAAGACAGTATGTTAATAACTTATTTAGGCCCCGTTCGGCTGGAATTATAAGCTGGCTGAAAAACACTGTTGGCTGATTTTTTGTGAGAGAAAAATACTGTTCCGGCTGAAAAAACAAGCTGAATAAGACGGATTATAAGCCAGATGAACAGGGCCTAGTAGCAAACATATACATGTGTGTTGAACTGAGACGTACAATTTATTGCATGGTTACTTGAATTCGACAGACCCAAAGAAAAATTGGTAGTTCATTGGTATTAATCAAGATTGAACTATAAATTAATCAAGTGTGAAGAAAGGATAAGAAAAGATTAAATTGCAAAGAGACCAGATGTAATGGGTGTAATATGCTCTCAATACCAGTTTGTTTGTATGAGATAAAGAGTTGGAAAATCACTCAGCATGGATATTTTATATGTCAAAATGTGTGAATCAAAGGGAACTGCGATGATCGATTACTTGATCGTATGGATGGTATTCATAAGAGGAAGTTGATCAAGGTCATAGTATTTCAAGCAAAGACAATATAGAAGCTTGATTGATCTCAGGGTTGAAATAAAAGAAAATATTCAAGAAGAAACATGTTATTGAAGAAATGAAATTATTAAACAAATGCTTAATGTTCATATGAGACAAGTCTTGACTTGAGGATGGCTAGATAAGGTGAAGGTAGCGAGGAAGTGTCTTCGAGGACTAAGCAAAGATGAAGGGAAAGCGACCGCTTGACTGCAGAGGGACCATGACCAAGGTGAAGAAGCAAGTACTTGTGTTGATTTGATTTGAGGCACCAATTAAATTATGATTCATGAGGAGTCATACAATGTGACAAATCATTGTTGATTTAAGAATTGAAATGACCTGAAGCCATGAATTGAACCTATATGTGCTAAAATGGTTCAAGTCATATACTCCAGCAGGACTTGGTCAAAGATTGAAACAAAACTGGTTGCAACCCTTGTGAATATTTATTATGGAGAAACAGCATATGAAGACTCGTGCAAACTAAGACGTTTTTAATTGATTTTATTTCATGTCTTGAATATCGTATGTCGTATCATCAAGAGGGATGCAATGTTGAGTAGTTTGACAAGTCTTGTGCTCAAACAAACCAAACCCAAGTGTTAACTTGAAAGCAACACTTAATTATATAACATTTATAATATCAAATAATAAAATAACAACTTTTATAATATTAAATAATAACATCATATTTATAATATCAAATAAGTATTATTATATTCTTTATTAATTATATTTTTATAGTATATCCATTTGATGTCATGAATCTTTGTAATTCCCTCTATAATTTTGGTTAAACTTGGGATGCTTTGACGCTTCAAGAAAGTTAGAATGATTTATAATTTGAAACGGAGAGAGTATAAACAAAAAAAAAAGCCAAAACCCCTTGACATTGTGCACGCAGCGCGAGAAATAAAAAGGTATTGTAGTTTTTTTGGGGGTAAAATACATTTTCACCATCAAACTTGCGAGGCTGATTTTCAATCTTAAGCTACAAAAGCGTGTAACAGACATCCTCAAATTATCAAAATCAAACAAATTTGGTCTTCATGATGGTTTTAAAGGTGGTTTTCTATTTTTATCAAAATAGTAAAAATCTGATTTACTATCTAAAAATTCATACATAATTTATTTTAAATCAGAAAAATATGAAATTAGTACTACTTTTTTTTGTAAATGTTCTCTACTTGTTTATTATCTATATATAGGTATCTAGAATTAGTTTATTTATATTCTTATTACTCTCGTAGTTGCACTCATTATTTATTCAAAACAAGTAGGATTCGAATAACTCTAATTATAGCAAAATCAGATAGATGATATTTTAGAGGAAAAATGGAAGTAGTTTCATATTTTTTATGATTTAAAGTAAATTAATTATGAATTTCTAGAGATTAAATCAGATTTTTTATTATTAGAAAATAGAAAACTCACTTATGAGACCCGTCAGAGTAGTAAATTTGTTCGGTTTTGATAGTTGGAGAGTGTGTGCTACTGGTCTCATAGGTCAAGGTTGAAAATCGAAGTACAATGTAAGTTAGAGGTTGAAAAATGTGCTTTATCTTTTTTTTGGGCAATGGGCAACCAGTTTCAACGTCTCCACACCCAGAACCTTACTAGTTCCAGAGCGCCAAACTCTTTTCACCACGGCGACCATACATTGCATACGAATATGCATGTCCAATTGGTGCTTAGCCTACTTTCTTTGAAAGAGGACCGGAGACTAACGAGTTGAGTCGTCACGCCAATGGATGAACAACATTGACGGACGGCATTGTGCGCGTAGGCTGGGATTTTTTGGTTTGCAAGCGTCAAGCGAGGCAGCGGGCGCAGTTGCCGAAGAGCACGCAGCCTGCAGGACTACAGGCAGGTAAACCACTGGCTGCCTGAACTCGGTATGTCGTCCAGGGTTAAAAAAACCGGCCGGTTTACCGCGGTTTACCGCGGTAACCGCCCAAACCGGGCCGGTCCGGTTCCGGTCCGGCCCGGTTAGGGTTTCCCCAAATTTAAATTTAAAATTTGAAAAAAAAATGCTGAAAAAATTCCTAAAAATAGTTCATGATTTATAGAAGCCAATGGTGTAAAAATTTTTCAAATTGGAGTTCGTTTAGTATTTATTTATACGTATAGAAGTTTGAAAAAAAAGAAAAAAAATCCCGGTCCCGGCCCGTTAAGGCCCCCAAATTCAAATTTAAAATTTGAAAAAAACAAAAAATGCTGAAAAAATTCCTAAAAATAGTTCATGATTTATAGAAGCCAATGGTGTAAAAATTTTTCAAATTCGAGTTCGTTTAGTATTTATTTATACGTATAGAAGTTTGAAAAAAAAAGAAAAAAAAATTCCAAACTCAAACCGAGCGGTAAACCGGCCAAACCGGCCGGTTACCGCTCCAAACCGGCCGGTTTACCGACCGGAAACCGAACCGAAGAACATTTGAATTCGGCCGGTTACCGACCGGTTTACCGGTAAACCGACCGGTAAACCGCTACCGCCGGCCGGCGGTTACCGGAAACCGGTCGGTAAAAAAAACCCTGATGTCGTCTTTGCTCCAGAATCGGGGACTTGGGGTTCACATGAACTCATCGTTGTCACTGGTTTCTTCTAGCAACTGAGCATCCTTTTCGATCGAGTTGTTTCCTTTTCTGCCGAATTGTCGTGAAATTTGGTTCAAAGACAACCCCGTGGATGCCCCTGCCCTCATCGTTTGGGTGAGCAGCATTTGGACTGGAAGCACATTAAATCAATGGGACCGCGTACGAAATGTTTGCTTTTTACTTTTTGATGAAGATTTTGTCTTATATTAGTTTCGTTGCCCACGCGCTGAGGCACGGCCGGACGGCCCTGTCCGGCTCCGGCGGCCGCCACCCTCCACCTCAGCACGTTCAGGCGCGGCCCCGCCACAGGATCGTTGCCTGCTGCCATCGGGTTCTGGCCTCCTTTTCCCACTTCTTGGTTAGGGATTCCGCAAGTCTCGTCTCGTCTCCCTGCGATAGACTGCGGAAATCAGCGAGCTTCAGATGCTGCGGCCCTGAATCATGTGGTGGCTTGGCGGCGATGGCGCTTCGAATCGACGGCACCCTTCACCAATCCACAGGCACAGGGGCGGACCTGAAAAATTTTCCACAAGAGCGAGCCAGCGAGGTCGACTCGTTCGCGGTTCGCCGAAGCTCTGATGGCTGCAAAGCCATCGGTACCTTGGACGAGGCGGCGATGGAGGACAACCCTACTGCTTTAGTAAGCTGAAATGCTCTTGTATTTGCCCCGTGTGCTACACTGTCACTTTCTCACTCATGACTTGCGTGTTTTGGGCTTAACAAAAAATCTCTTCTAGTAATAACGATTACTGAAAATTGACATATGGTTTCGCAGGATATGCTTAAACTACAGATTTTATTGCCTGACTTCGATGTGTCAGTTACTTCGGATGCACGCGTTTTATTAAAGAGAAAATTCCTTGTTGATCGTAGAAACTAGAAAGAGCCCGGCTTCCTTTCTTTGATTTGGCCCGAAACCTAACTTTCTTTCCTTACTTTTTTTTTTTGCGAGTAAAACTTTCTTTCCTTATGTGGCCAGCCCGTCTGTCAGAATTAGTCATTAATGATGTTAAGTGGGGGATGAAATGACGATTTTACACTGAGCGAAACAGGTAAGTTCAGTTTTCGTATATTTCATTTTAAGAATTATTTAGACTATTTTTGTATGGTTTAAGGTCATCATAATTGAAAAAAGTAAGGTACAAATTATTTTTGAGCATGGAAGCATAACGAAAATAGTCTAAATAATCCTCAAAATAAAATATATGAAAGCTAAACTTACCTATTTTGCCTAGAGGTAAAATCGTCATTTCGCCCCCCAAACACCAGTAGTGGCCAAATCTGACGGAAGGGCCATATAAGTAAGGAAAGTTAGATTTCGGGCCAAATTGGTAAGGAAAGTTAGATTTCCGGCCAAATTGGTAACTTTGAATCTAAAAGGGCCAAGGAAGAAAGCCAAACCTTTTTTAAGCCTGAGGAAGGAATTTTCTCTTTTAACAAATTGTGTAAAAAAAAAACCTGTCATCTCGACTGTTAGTTTCTGTTGATCATTTTGATAGTAACTGATTTTAGTTTGCTAGGATGTTATTATATTAAAAAGTAGCAAAATCCAAGAGGGTACTGTACAAGTCTATAGGAAAATCCTCAAGGTTAGATTAGCCAAGTGTTTAGCGCCTGCCGCTATCCAAAGGCCAAAGGATGCCTCTTCCTTGATTTTCTAAGAGAGCACGTGATGGGAACATTAATAACGAGTTCGGACAAAATTAGAACATTCTTCTGGAAAGAAAACATTTTTCACTTTGATTTCCTTGTCCTTTTCCTTCTTGTCCTGCTCATTGGTCGGTTGAACTTTTAGTTTTCAAACACACACGAATGCTAATTTTATTAGGAGAAGATGTTCAGAACCAGTTGGAATCTGATGCACATATGAACACAAAAATATAAAATCACTGTCTGCAACAGGAGATACAAAATAATCATCATGGTTTAACGAAAACCAGGTGTACTGTAAAACATATCTGATCCGGAAATCAGGTAAAGTATATCTTTTCATTCTCCACTACATTCAGATTTCACATTTTCGCAACTTTCCCGTGTGCTTGTTTTTAGTTGAACGTCAAATGTTTCTGTTCAGGAAAACAACATTAAAATTCTCTTCAAAGAAAAAGAATTAAAATTGCAATGACCATGGTGGCAATATTTATCATTCTTTATGCAGGCAAGCATAATTCACTACATTCTATCGGCTGTATTGGTCTGTTTATGGATTACCAAGGGAATAATCTTAGAGACTTCCTTAAAAATAATGGCCATGTGGTGCTTCAGAGAGTTAACAACTATAATTTGAGATCTTTCACAAAAAAAGAGATAGAACAAATTACCAATGGATATAGCACTTTGCTAGGAAAAGGAGCATATGGTGAGGTTTACAAAGGAGCATTAGATGATCAATTTCTGGTGGCAGTAAAAAAGTACAAAGATGGAACAAGGAAAGAAGAGTTTGCCAAAGAGGTGATAGTGCACTCTCAAATAAACCACAAGAATGTGGTGAGGCTTTATGGTTGCTGTACTGAGGAAAATGCTCTGATGATTGTTATGGAATTTATTTGCAATGGAAACCTTAACAGCATGCTTCACTGCAGCAATGCTAATGACCATGTTCCCTTCCCTTTGGATAAGCGTTTGGACATTACTATCGAGTTAGCTGAAGTACTATCATGTATGCATTCAATGTATAGTCCTGTTCTTCATGGGGACATCAAACCTGCAAATATACTACTTGATGAAAATCTTGTGCCGAAGTTATCAGATTTTGGAATAGCAAGGTTGCTTTCTACTAATGAGGCCCAGCAAACCAATAATATCATTGGTTCCATAGGTTACCTAGATCCTTTGTTCAATCAGACTGGACTTCTAACTCCCAAGAGTGATGTATATAGCTTTGGAGTTATTTTAGTGGAGATTATCACCAGAAAGAAAGTGGTGCATGGGGATATTAACCTAATTCAAAATTTCACCAACTCCCTCAGAAGAGGGAAAGCGGTGAGAAGAATGTTTGATGATGAAATTGTGGATGGAAAAAAGAACATAAAGGTGCTTGAAGATATTGCAAAGCTAGCAGCTGAATGCTTGAGATTGGAGAACAGGTTGCGTCCAGAAATGGTTGAAGTAGCAGATAGACTAAGGAAATGTAGAAAAGATCTGCAGCCGCAGAGAAGAGGAGAAATGACCGGGTCCTCAGTACATCTGGGGTCTCCAGGTAATGAAATGTACAAATAACATGTTTTTACTTAATATAGGACTAAAATATAAATGTAAAAATAATACGTACAGCTAGTCATCTGGCCCATGGTACACCTAGCATATGCTGCAAAGTGTTAACATAAAATCATTTCTACTGAAGTATATTAGATTTTTTATATAGTAAATCCAATTTTCTTTAATGCAGGTGGCTACTTCTTACCTGCGCAGCTAAGTGCCCCTATTCCTGTTGACCCCGGTATAAAAAATGCACCTACTCCAGTATTGAATATTACCCTGGCTGAATTAAGGGAAATAACTAGGAACTTCAGTGATGATACTCTAATAGGAGAGGGATCACATGCTAAAGTTTTCCTTGGAGAGCTGAAAGATGGCCGAAAATCTGCGGTGAAGAAGCTCGGCCAGAATCCTGTAGTGAAGAACCTTGACGGGTTTTTTTCTGAGCCTGATGAAGAGTTCGTACTTCAGGTGGTGGCTGCCTACCTTGCCTTTTAATCAACACTCTGCTAGCACTTCTGTCGCAAGAAGAGCTTCTATATTCCTCTTTTGGCCTTGTTTGGATGCCCATGTATCCACCTCAAAATCCTCAATCCATGTGTGTTGGGGTGGTTTGGTGTGGAATTTAAACAAATTCCAAAATTCCACACCAAACCACCCCAACACATATGGATTAAGGTGAATACATGGGCATCATGGTTTTAAATAGCGAGCTAAGGCTAAAGTGTTTAGCGTTTTATAAACCATAATTAGCGGACTTTAGCGATAAAATTGTGCATGAACGCAAATAGCGGCACAATTTTTTTCAAGCTATTTCGGGCTATAGCGGCAAAAATAGCGAGCTATTTAAAACCATGATGGGCATACAAACAAGCCCTTCGTGTCTGAGAAAATCCTATATTCCTCTTCTGTTACAGGTTCAGGCCGTTTCAAGACTGAACCATGATAATGTTGTCCAAATTCTTGGCTACTGTGTTGATGGGAACGTCCGTGCTCTTATTTATGAGTATTCATCAAGGGGCTCCTTGCATGATATTCTTCAAGGTGACGAACAACGAAACCTTTATTTCTATGTCTCTTAAGTTTATTGCTTGGTGCATTCTGGTATGCTTCATGATAAGCAGCTAGCTGCCATTGTTCGTGAACAGAAATGCAGAATAGCATGAAAAACATTTAGATGTTATATCAACTTATTTCTTGATCCATGCAGTTGCTTGTGCTATTTTAATATTACATATTCATGAAGATTGACATGTGCTGCCTAGGGGCTCCTTGTACGATGATAATAATTAATACTCTATTTATGGATCCTCTTTCTTTTTTCTTCCTTCTGCTTCACTTCATGCATTCAAGTATGCTTCATGAACAGAGGCATCAGATATATGTTGAGATGTTATATGGTGACCTGTGCAATCGGATGGTTGTTTTGCTGTAGATTAATTACTGTTCTTTTTGTGGTTTAGGACTCAATTTCAGACAACTAGAATTGAAATGTCTTTGCTGTCATCATCTGTGCACAACCAATTTTTATGCTCAGGAAAACAGCAAATTTTGGGCACAGTTTTTGCCACTGCCAAACACATGTCAACTACTTCTGTTCAATCATAGATGGGATAGACATAGACTATGTTGATCACATTTAATTTCTCGATTGGTTTTAATATTCTAATTTTAGTGTTTAGAGGCAATATGGGTTCTGCAGCGAATCTGATATTCTTGTGGTTCATGATCAAAGGAACAAATGCTGTCATGGGAACCCGACAAGGACCAGTTCTGTCATGGGCCCAACGTGTGAAGATTGCCTTAAGTGCTGCACTGGGGATTGAGTTCCTCCATCATAAGGCAGAGCCTTGCATCATTCATGGTGACATCAAGTCCAGCAACATTCTCCTCTTTGATAACGATGTTGCAAAGATTGGAGACCTTCGTGTGTCCAAAAACCGCCCCGGTTACTTAGATGATCTTATTTTGGATTGTGTTGTTCCTTCCCGTAATGGTTATGATGCACCCGAGTATGTAACCTAGTATTATAGTGCTTTCATATTCTTCCACTATGCTTGGGATCTGAGTCTCAGAGACGGCATGTACTGATGTACTCTCATACTTTCTATTAGGTATGAAGCAACTGGAGAGTTTACCAGGGAGAGCGATGTATTTAGCTTTGGGGTTGTGCTGTTGGAGCTTTTAACCGGGCGCATATCAGGGTATTCCCAGAAGAGCCTCATGATACGGGTACGTAAATGTGCAACCAGCTAGAGGCATAATCTCTCTGGAAGATGATGCAGAAGCTGAACTACTTATGGTTTGATATGCAGCCTATGCCAGGACTTAGTGAAGACATGGTGCAACAACGTGTGGATCCAAGGCTTGGAGGAAAATACGCTCCCAAGGCTGCCGCAAGGGTAAAATTGTTGACCAATATTATATTCTTTCTCAGCAAGCCATTTTTGGTGGATAGTTGGGGTTTCACTTCACATTTTGCAATGTTGCTTGTTGGGTGAAAAGTTCAGGTCAGATGACACAATTCACACAATTATCAAAAACATTTCAGACAAGACAAAGTTGTGTGCAAAGTTGTATTCATTTCATGATCGTACCATGCATGTCAGAGGGGGTATTTATAGGGCCATAGTCTTTGTATTTTACATAAAATGACTATTTTACCCCTGACTAAAATATTTACAACCCTTCATCTATGTAAGGGCGAAGTAGTCATTTCTTCCTGATTCAGTCTTCTTTTTCACGTTCAATCTTCTTTTCTTCAATGAACTTGTTCTCTTCAGATTATTTCTGGCTCTTCGTCTACTTCTCTGTCCAGCGAAGTTGATTTCTTGCCGACGAAGTCAATAGGCGAAGTTGAATTCTTGACGACGAAGTCGATAGGCAAAGTTGAATTCTTGCCGACGAAGTCGATAGGTGAAGTTGATTTCTTGACGACGAAGTCAATAGGCGAAGTTGATTTCTTGACGACGAAGTCGATAGGCGAAGTTGAATTCTTGACGACGAAGTCAATAAGTGAAGTTAATTTCTTGACGACGAAGTCAATAGGCGAAGTTGAATTCTTGCCGACGAAGTCGAAATACATCCTTCGCTATACTTCTCTGTCCAGCGAAGTTGATTTCTTGCCGACGAAGTCAATAGGCGAAGTTGAATTCTTGACGACGAAGTCGATAGGCGAAGTTGAATTCTTGCCGACGAAGTCGATAGGTGAAGTTGATTTCTTGACGACGAAGTTAATAGGCGAAGTTGATTTCTTGACGACGAAGTCAATAGGCGAAGTTGAATTCTTGACGACGAAGTCAATAAGTGAAGTTAATTTCTTGACGACGAAGTCAATAGGCGAAGTTGAATTCTTGACAACGAAGTCGATAGGCGAAGTTGAATTCTTGCCGACGAAGTCGATAGGTGAAGTTGATTTCTTGACGACGAAGTCAATAGGCGAAGTTGATTTCTTGATGATGAAGTCGATACGCGAAGTTGAATTCTTGACGACGAAGTCAATAAGTGAAGTTAATTTCTTGATGACGAAGTCAATAGGCGAAGTTGAATTCTTGCCGACGAAGTCGAAATACATCCTTCGCTATACTTTTCCCTGCAAGTGAATTTCATTAGGATACTTTTATATTTTTCACACTCCAAAGTTTGGGCTTGAGTTTTTTGGACGAAGTTAATTCTCCCAACATTGCTTTTTTCCTCTCACAAAAGATTGATGAAGATGTTAGGCATAGAATTTCAGCCGGCTGGTTGAAATGGCGTCAAGCTTCTGGCGTCCTCTGTGACAAAAGGGTGCCTCAGAAGCTGAAAGGTAAGTTCTATAGGACGGCGATTCGTCCGGCGATGTTATACGGTGCTGAGTGTTGGCCTACAAAAAGGCGACATGTCCAGCAATTGAGTGTAGCAGAGATGCGTATGTTGCGTTGGTGTTGTGGGCACACAAGGAGGGATAGAGTCCGGAACGACGATATTCGGGATTGGGTTGGGGTGGCTCCAATTGAGGAGAAATTGATTCAACATCGGTTGAGATGGTTTGGACATGTCCAACGGAGGCCTCCTGAGGCGCCGGTGCGTAGTGGAGTTCTAAAGCGGGCCGATAATGTAAAGAGCGGTAGAGGTCGACCTAAACTAACTTGGGACGAGTCCGTTAAGAGAGATCTTAAGGAGTGGAATATCCCCAAGGATTTAGCTATGGATAGGAGCGCTTGGAGATTGGCAATCAACGTGCCTGAACCATGACCTCTTTTTGTCTTGTGCTCTTTTTGTCCCTTTATGTGTCTCTCTGTTTTCTCGTCTCTTTTGGGTTTCATCTCTAGCCTACCCCAACTTGCTTGGGACAAAAGGCTATGTTGTTGTTGTTGTTGTACAAAAGATATATGCACAATTTTTGTGTGCCTTTAAAGATACTTCGAGTCTATCTGTTTAGTCTAAATTTAAGATGAAACATATTGGCAAAAGTTTCTTCAGATTTTTTTATAAGGATTCTTCAGAGTTAAACAGCTCTTTCTTCTTTATAACATTTCAGAAAAAACATATGGTCGCCTTTGTTGAACATAAAATAGGGTATGTCTCCTTACGAGATAAGACCATTTCAAATTTTATATGTAAAACTTACTCTGGAATAATTTCACCTTTTTTTTAGAAGTGCGCCATCTAGGCGCCGCCTCACGGAGGCCAGGTGCGGTGCGGGGGTTCGAACCCCCGCCGGCTGCTTCCCACCGATGGGAGCTAGCCACTGGGCCACAGGCCCGTCACCTTTACCTGTATAAGAAGGGCTAAGCCGGGATATGCCTATGAGATCCATTAGTAACTTCGGTCTTACATTATTGACTTATTAGGGTGAGGTTTTTTTTTTGTGTAAAAGCAAAGGTGGAAACATGTTATTGCACATACATATAAATCATACAATTATAGCAACAGCTGGGTCTACACCTATCTTTCTCATTGTTGTCTCTACTTCTATGCTAAAATTGATATTGTGTGTTCAACTTTTTCGTTACTGGCTTCTTCATAGTGTACAGGCAACAGCTTTTCGGACCAAACAGACTCTTGATTGAATTTTTTATGGACAACTGAGTAAAAGTTTAAAGTTATCTACAATAATTAATTGTATGACTTAGTAATTGAGGTACAACTGAAATTGTTATTAAGGCCTGTTTCGCCAAGCTATGCTTAGGGTTTTAGATCTTGAGCCTTATTTCTGAAGAAGTGAGCTCCCAGAGAAGCTGATTTAGTTGTTGAACAAGAATTATTCCGAGTCTTATAGGGAGAGAAGAGGCAAACACTTCACACTGGTTACTTTTTCCTTGTCTATTTGGGTTTAACAAATCAAGGCTTTGCAGTTCATAGCCTTGGGTGTTGGTGACTTAGGAGGAATTTCCGGCTATTAAGTTGAATATGCAGCTGTGTTCTCTCCTATGAAAAACAGTGTCCATACAAGTGCCACAATCTAACTCGTGCCTGCCATATTTTGACACTTACCTAACGTTGCAGTATTTGTTGATTCTTCATGTTAAGAGAGAAAATTTAGCTTGGTTGCAACTTGCAACAGGACTGCATATATACATAAACCAATGAATTTCTATTTTGGCTAGCAGATGGCTGCAATTGCGTCCCGCTGCGTGCAATACAGGGTGGACTCCCGGCCCAGCATGAGTATGATCGTTAACGATCTGCGCTCCTTACTGCAAAGCACGCCAAGCTACCTTTGGTGTCGTTGAAGCTTTTGGAGTGTGGCGCATGCCTCTTCTTCAACAGTTACATCTGCATGTGATGCGATTTCATCAAATTTCCTGTGGCATGAAGCTTCAGTGATCCATCTTAGCTACCTGTTGTGCAACAGAAGATTTTTGTTGCCATCTTCTGTATCACTTTCAGTTCCTTGGTATGTATTACTTGTGTCTCTGAAAACTGAAATGAACCATGGATGGCTGCGGTACATCTCCAGGCCATCTTGGAACGAATAACGCAACATGTGTAGTACTAGTAACTTGCAGAGATGGGATTATCTGCTGTGCAACCGCAGTTACTACTGAAGGAACTGAATGTGCTCAATAGTACTCTTTCACCGTGTTCAGTTTGTTCGCTGTGCTGTGTCTGATCGTGCTTTATGTTGATCTTCACTTTGGTTCGTTATGCTGGTGGTTGGTGTAGCTGCAGTCGTTGCTCAGGTGGTGGACGCTTTGCCGCCGATGTCGCTTAAGCCCCCTCTCATACAGATGCTTTGCTGCTGAGAGCGTGTTGGCCCTATCCACGGATGCTTTGCTGCGTCTATAATCATCGTTTCTGGTGAATGCTTTACTGCCATGTAGTCGCTAAGGCCCCCTCCCATGCAGATGCTTTGCTTCTGCGAGCGTGATGGCCCCATCCACGGATGCTTTGCCGCGTCGATGGCTGTAGTTCTGGCAGATGCTTTGCCATCTTGGTTCCGGCGGTTGCTTGGCCGCCGTGGTCGTCGCTTTCGCGGTTACACTATCCTGCTGCCTGCCATAGTGCTGGCTCATCTTATATTAGATTCAGTTGGTTGGGGTTGTTAGATGGAGGTCCCTCCTCTCATTTTCTTGTTGTTCGTTTGTGTTTGTTGGATTCGCTGATAATTCATGCATTACTTGTGAATTCATTGTAACCTTTGATACTCCGTTTCTGCTTAATGAAACACGTGTCACGACAACACGCTCTCAAAAAATAAAAAGGAACTGAATGTGGTGGGTAAAACGAGATGCATCAACCGATCACCATTTCTAGATTCGAGCGGCAAGATTTGATATATATACCTTTGATCAATTTTAAGCTTGATGATTTGCTAGTGAGCTAGTGATTAAATAGCAGCAGCAAGTGAAGTAGAAGTCGAGATGGCAAAAGTGATCAGTTAACAAGTTTGATTACTGAATTGTAAACTGCAGCAATCGCTGTTAGCATCTTCCATGCTCCTGCACCGGCGCCGCTTGTCACCGTGCGGGATGCCATTCTTGAAGCCATGGCCGCCGGCGCAGCAACGGAGTCAGTCGATAGACAGACGCCATGGCCCATGGATGGACGGACTTCCGGTGCTGACTTCCCAATATGTGAATGAAGGGGGAAGAAAAGAAGAAAAGAAAAAACAGTACAAGACTCATTCAGTCTTGGGCTCAAGGGCGAGCGCACACGCCGCTCAGGTCCCAGACTCCCAGGGCACTCCAAGCTAACAACGAATTTCTATTTTGGCAAGCAGATGACTACAATTGCATCCCACTGTGTGCAACACAGCGCGGACTCCTGGCCCAGCATGAGCATGATCGTTGTTGTGAAATGAAGTACGATGTGGGTGAATTATATATGACGTGAATCATATACGACGTGAATCATATGCGATATATATGTGATAAAGCACTATTCATATATGTGATAAAGAGAGAGTGGTTAACGGGAGAGGGTTCTGGAGAGCACTGCCTCTCCATCCCTCTATAAATAGGAGGTTCATTGTGTCTCCTTTTGTATGGATCACTAGAAGTGAGAAAAGCAAAAGTGAATACAAAAGAAAGAGTTCTCTTCCTCCCTATTGTGTGCCTGTGATCCTTGTGCGCAGAGAACTGATTTCTAACACGTTATCAGCACGAGTTCTACGAGCTAGAAGGAAGAAATAGTTTACAGAAATCAACGTTCAATCAGCACACACGCACAAGAACACGAACACACTCTCCTATTCTTGGCATATCGAGCACGCTCAGTCACCGGGACGAGTACCTCGCCGCCATCCTGAAGATGTGCATGCAAAACACGGTCGCCGTCCTGGAGACGAGCAGATCGAGGCTGCCTTCATCGGAAGGCAGGCACAGCCACTGTTGCTGCTGCCAAGCTCCCAGTCACCACCGTCCCTGCAGGACGAACGGACACGGCACGCGGGCGCAGGAACGCGACCCGGCTGGCTGCGAGCCAGGCACAGGCGCGGCCCTAGCCACTGGTGAGTGCGCGGGTGCCCCAGCCCCGCCGCTGCTGCTTGGCCGGGGATGCACAGGCGCGGCCCCCGCCGCACGGTCCTGGAGGTCGCGAGCGCAAGCAGCTCCAGCTGCCGCAGCCTCAGTCGCGGGCCCCTGGAGTGGCCCCACCGACACCTTGACGTGCGGACGAGTGGCCGCCGCCGCCCCGCTGCAAAGTCCCATGAGCGCACGGGCGTGCAGGCTCTGGCGCGAGCGCACGTACGCCTCGACCGCTGCCGCCCGACCGCCGCCGGTCCCTGGCCGTCACCTGACCCGGCCAAGAGCACGCGGCCGCGGGGCACGCCGGCCCAGGAGGCCTGCCGCCGTAGGCCAGAAGCCGCGCGGACCCAAGCGAGCGAGCGGGTGCCTATGGCCCCGCTGCCGCAGCCCCGGGCGAGCCGCCGCGCCAAGCCGCGAGCGCCAGCCCCCACCGCCGGCTGCCGCACGGGCCCCCAGGCGAGCAGGCCCGATCCCCTTTTTCTTTCCTACTGTGCGTATTCTTTGGAAGAGATACGAGAGAGAGGAAGTGTGGGAGTGAAATGAGGGTTAGGGTGTCACCCTCTCTTTTATATGGCTGTGAGCAAATCTGAGCCGTTCATCGTGATGAACAGCCAGGAATGGCCTGGCTCCAAGGGAGCCTAGCAGGCCAGCCCATGGGGCTTGAATGCAGCCCAATTGGCCCATGAAGGATTGGGTTGCGCAGATTTTATATTTTTTGCGTAAAATAGTGGCCTGAAGCCCACTATAATACCTAAAAAAACACTGCCCGAAGCCCATGAATTACGTGTGGCCCAAAGTCCACTGTATTTATTTATATTATTATTATTTATCACAATTTACTTTACCATATTTAAATCGCGCAGATTTATTTAATTGCAGTACATTATTTATGGCAATTTATTTACTGCAATTACAATTATTTAAATCCCGTAGATTTATTTATTGCAATTTATATTATGAGATATTTCGAATAAAAGTAATCCTGAAGATTACACCTGGAAAATTTGTGCATAGTCCTGAAGACTATCAGCATGTTCGTTTCGCTGGATTATTGTGGCTGAAAGTACTGTTCGCTGGTTTATTGTGAGAGAAAAATACTGCTGGATGGCTGCTGATTTCGCTGAACCAGCGAAACGAACAGGGTGTATATTAAAGTCGTAATCCGGAAGATTACGCACCGACACTAAATCCTATACATTAAATTGTGCAGGCATGTCGGACATCACAAAGAGGGATTTCGAGATGCTCGCCGTGGACGGCAGCAACTACCTCACCTGGGCTACCGACATCGAGATCAGGCTCGATGGCATGAGCCTCGATCATACCATTGTCCAGCCTGAAGCTGGCAATGATGAGCGCACTAAGCCTGACAAGGCGAAGGCGTTGCACTACCTACGGCACCATATTCACCCTGACTTGAAGTGTGAATATATGACGGAGAAAGATCCATTTGTCCTATGGCAGTCCCTGAAGGACCGCTTCAGCCAGCAGCTGACGATTGTGCTCCCAAGAGCACAACAGGACTGGATCAATTTGCACTTCCAAGACTTTAAGTCTGTGGCAGCATACAACTCCGCCTTGCACAGGATTGCGACCAAACTGCGTCTATGTGGCCAGAAGATCACTGATGCTGACATGATCGAGAAGACTCTATCCACCTTCCACCCCGACAACATAGTATTGCAGCAGCAATATAGGAACTCAAAGTATCCGAAGTACTCTGAGTTGAGTGAAGTGCCGAACAACAGAATGAGGTTCTCATGAACAACCATTCTGCCCGACCCACTGGTTCCTTGGCCGTGCCTGAAGCACATGCCAATGTTGCTGAGAGTTCTCGCAACCGCCATAAGGGTCGTGGAAAGAGGAGATGGAAGGGGAAGAGAGGCGCCATGTTTAAGGGCAAGGGAAAGCCCAAGGGTACATCCGTACCCAAGAAGGGGAAAGGTGCCCATGATGGGGGAGAGCAAGGTGAATGCTTCCGATGCGGAGTGAAGGGACATTGGTCCCGTTCATGCCGCACCCCCAAGCACCTTGCTGATCTTTACCAACAAAACAAGGGCAAAGGTAAAGATCAGCATGAGTCTCACTTCACCATTGAGCCTGAAGCTCAACATGAGAAGCGCAACAACGTGCTCGTTGGCGCAAGTGGTGGTGACGTCCAAATGGACGATAGTGATGACGACCTTCTTAGGAGTGACTATGATATATTTGGAGACCTGCAGTAATCTCCAACATATCATGTTAAGTCAAATGCGATGCCCACATGTATTAGTTTAAAGGATCGGCCATGCATGCTCCTGAAGAGCATTTGTAATATAGTAGATGACCCAAACCTTCATATGTTTCCCAGGAACCAAGTAATGTTATTTTATGCTCTGTGTTAAATTTCTGTTATTTCTTTCATGGTATTTAACAGAGCCTGTGGGAACCCTATGGCTGAGGTGGAAATCTGTCTGGTAGACAGTGGCACCACCAATACGATACTAAGGGAAACCAGATATTTCCAAACACTGACTAAGAAAAATGGAAATATTATGACCATTGCCGGAAGCAATGCTCATATTGTGGGCACCGGAAGTGCCACACTGGTTCTCCCTATGGGTACCCAAATCTTTGTGAAGGATGCATTGTTGTATCCTGACTCAAAGCGCACGCTTTTGAGTTTCAAAGATATCCGTGCGAATGGTTTCCATGTTGAAACCGAGATTGAGCAAGGTACTGAATATCTGCTCATCACTAAATTCGACGGGTACCAAAAGAGAGTGGTGGAGAGACTCCCTTCATCGCCATCAGGTTTGTACTATACGTACATAAAACCCATGGAAGAATATGTTGCGATGAAGACCATATTCAGAAACACAGAATCGTTTCGAATATGGCATGACCGTTTGGGTCATCCTGGGTTGAGTATGATGAGAAGAATCATCAATAATTCTGCTGGCCATGATGTCAGAAACTTCCCTAATCCTGAAGATTTTATTTGCACCGCATGTGCAAAGGGGAAGTTGATCACTAGACCATCCCTCCTGAAGATTAGGGATGAGTCACCTGTGTTCCTGCAAAGGATACAAGGTGACATTTGTGGACCTATTCAGCCTCTATCGGGCCCGTTTAGGTACTTTATGGTACTAATTGATGCATCTACAAGATGGTGCCATGTGGACCTATTGTCCACCAGAAACCATGCTTTCTCTAAGCTTATTGCCCAGATCATCAGGCTAAAGGCAAGTTTTCCTGATAACCGCATTCAGTCCATTCGG
The DNA here is from genome assembly GCA_022457205.1 of Saccharum spontaneum. NCBI lineage: Eukaryota > Viridiplantae > Streptophyta > Magnoliopsida > Poales > Poaceae > Saccharum > Saccharum spontaneum. Next base: position 21,131,281 of record CM039588.1, on the reverse strand, counting down.
ATGGATAATGCTGGTGAGTTCAGGTCGAAAGCCTTTGATGATTACTGCTTAGTCATGGGCATTAAGGTAGAGCACTCAGTACCACATGTCCACACACAAAATGGTCTAGCTGAATCCTTGATCAAGAGGATCAAGTGGATTACCAGGCCGTTGTTGCAGAATTGCATGCTGCCAACCAGTTGTTGGGGCCATGCAGTGCTGCATGCTACAACACTGATTCAACTCAGGCCAACTGCATACCATGATACCTCCCCCTTACAGCTGGTGTGTGGAAAAGAACCAAGTATTTCCCATCTGCGTGTATTTGGCAGTGCGGTATACGTGCCAATACCACCACCTCAGCGTACAGCAATGGGACCCCACCGGAAGTTGGGGATATATGTTAGTTATGAGACTCCGTCCATAATAAAATATTTAGAGCCTATGACTGGGGATCTTCATACGACTCGGTACGCTGATTGTGTCTTCGATGAAGACCATTTCCCAGCATTAGGGGGAGATAGGCAACCAGAAGAATGTCGGGAAATTGAATGGAATGCATCTAGGATGCAATCCTTAGACCCACGCACCAGTGAATCTAAACTAGAAGTTCAGAGAATCATACATTTGCAAGGTCTTGCAAATGAGCTGCCAGATGCCTTCACCAATCACAAAAGAGTGACAAGGTCGCATATACCTGCAGTAAATGCGTCGGAGAGAGTTCAGGTACCCCTGAAGGCTACCAACTCTATTGTCTCCCCTAATCCTAGGAAGAGGGGGAGGCCTCCGGGTGCTCAGGACAAGGTTCTGCGGAGACGTCCGCAGAAACGGTCTGATCCACTTGCATCACTTAAGGAATCAGTTGAAGAAGCTTGACCTAAAGTCGGGAATGCCCCTGAAGTGGCAACTCAACCTGAAGTTGAGAAAGTCCCTGAAGGACACCATCCTAAAGATGGAAATCCCAATGCGTCGTGCGCACACTATCGCATTGGTAGATCAGAACGCCCCAGCTCAATCGTTATGGGAAATCACGATGAGTGGGAGGATGATCATGAGGAGATCGCCACTAATTATGTGGAATCAGGAGAGTCGTATCATAGAAAGACCACTGTTGTCGACATATACTTTGCCTCAAAAATTGCTGACTCAATGGATCCGGATCCAGAACCAAAGTCCATGATAGAGTGCCAGAAGCGCTCAAATTGGGACAAATGGAAAACAACAATTGAGGCAGAGTTGCGCTCGCTTTGCCACAGAGAGGTTTTTGGGCCTGCAGTCCCAACACCTCCAAAGATCATCCCTATAGGATGCAAATGGGTTTTCCTCCGGAAGAGGAATGAACATGGCCAGGTGGTGAGGTACAAAGCAAGGCTAGTGGCACAAGAGTTCACGCAGAGACCCGGCATCGATTATGATGAGACTTACTCTCCTGTTATGAGTGGCATAACGTTCTGATATCTAATATCTATGGCAGCTAACTTGAATCTTAAAATGCAATTGATGGATGTCGTGACTGCATACTTGTATGGGTCACTTGATTCAGAAATCTATATGAGAGTCCCTGAAGGACTCAAGATCCCTGGACCGAATCAAAACCGCAACATGTTCAGCGTCCGCTTGCAGCGGTCGCTGTATGGTTTGAAACAATCCAGAAGGATGTGGTTCAACCGATTGAGTAACTTTCTCCTGCAGAGAGGTTACATCAATAATGATGATTGTCCCTGCGTATTTATCAAGAAATCCCTGAAGGGTTTCTGCATCATCTCAGTCTATGTCGATGATTTGAATATCATCGGGACCGCATGGGACATTGAGGAAGCGATGGCTTGCCTCAAGGCAGAATTTGAGATGAAAAACTTGGGTAAAACCAAGTTTTGTTTGGGCCTGCAGCTCGAACATCTCCCTGAAGGAGTCTTCGTACATCAGTCTAACTACACTAAGAGGGTACTTGAAAAGTTCAATATGGGCAAGTGCCACCCTCTTAAAACCCCCATGGTGGTCCGATCCCTGGAAGTGGATAAGGACCCGTTTCGACCCAAGGGCGATGATGAGAAAGTATTGGGACCTGAAGTTCCATACTTAAGCGCCATTGGAGCACTAATGTACCTTGCGAACTACACGAGACCTGACATTGCGTTTGCAGTAAATCTGTTGGCAAGGTACAGTGCATCCCCAACCAGGAGGCATTGGGTTGGTGTTAAGACCATTCTGAGGTACCTATGGGGTACCAAGGACCTTGGTCTGTGGTTCCTGAAGAACCAAGCTTCGACCATGGTGGGGTATGTAGATGCTGGCTATATGTCTGACCCACATAATGCCAGATCACAGACTGGTTTTGTCTTTCTCTGTGGTGGTGCAGCCATTTCTTGGTGGTCTTGAAAGGTCTTGATGGCTGGAGAGGGGGTGAATAACCTTTTAAAAATTTTCTACAATGACAAGCTAAACAAGTTTATCAATACAACAAATAGCGAGATGCGAGTTTTGCTTAGCCTATGGGGTGTTTGCAAGCCACCTATCCAATTCACAATTCTAGTATATTGGCACTCAACCACGCAAGTCAAACCGAGAAGGTAACTACAACTACAATGAAAGCATCTAGGCCCCAAGGTTTGGTTTCGGTAATTAATGACAACACTTTATTACCATGACTAACGTGTGTTTTGCAGAAACATTGGTAAGTTAGGTCATGGAGGTGATAACTGCTTTGAGCACTGTGGCTTCGTGTCCCTTGATGGAAATCGTTTCGGTTTTCAAAAGAGTGACGTCAAGATCAAGGACGGTTAGTTCCGGATGACGAAGTGTTGAGACACATTCGGAATAGTCGTTAGGATCTTCGTTTTTCTCTTTTGGCCGTACTATAAAGGGGGGCATGAATGGGTAGCTTGACCTAGGCGAGTCCTATGTTTAGGTGTGGTGCACACTTGTTAAACTTGGCGCTAGGCAACCCTAGATTAGCTCAAAGTTCAGTTAGAAGCAACTTGGTTGAAGTTGCGACGCGTTTCGACGAGTTTCGGGCTGTTTTCCAGGCACCGGACGCGGTCTTCGGGAACACCGGACGCGTCCGGTGTGTACTTAACCGCGCTAGGTTTCGGGGCCTGATCACCGGACGCGGTCCTCGCGAGGACCGGACGCAGTGGTCAGCGACCGACACGTGTCAACGAGAGAGAACGCCCGTCGGACGTGATACTGGACTTGATCGGCGAGTCCGGTGCGAGTCCAGTAAGGTCCAGAGAGGACCGGACGCGTCCGGTCTTCAGGCATCGGACGCGGCCTCGCGTCCGGTGTGACTCCAGTAAGCACCCTTGCACGTCGGACGCGTCCGGTGCTACCTGACCGGTGCGTCCGGTGGTCTGATTTCAAAAACGGGTTTTGACCGTTACGGGGGACCGGCGCGTCCGGTGCGTAGCACCGGCGCGTCCGGTGACCCCGTGTCAGAAATAACGGTTCGTTTTCTTTGAGGGGTGTATAAATACAACCCCTCCACCTCTTTTAGAGGTCTCTTGCTCATTCAAACATCTGAGAAAACCCTTTAGAGTGCAAGGGAGTGCAAGAGCTCTAGTGAGGATAGAGATTTGAGAATCAAAGTTTGTGATTCCTCACTAGTGATTCGAGAGTAGCAAGTGTGCATCCACCTCCTCATTTAGGCTCGTTGTGGTCAAGTGAGAGTTCTAGCTTGTTACTCTTGGTGATCGCCATCACCTAGACGGCTTGGTGGTGATTGGGAGTTTGGTGATCATCCGGCGGAGCTTGTGGATGACCCAACTCAAGTTGTGAGCGGTTTTGGGTGATTCGCCGCGACGGAGTGTCGAAGAATCAACCCGTAGAGAGCACTTGATCCTTGCGCGGATCAAGGGGGAGCGACACCCTTGCGCGGGTGCTCCAACGAGGACTAGTGGGGAGTGGCGACTCTCCGATACCTCGGAAAAACATCGTCGTGTTCCTTGCCCCTTTACATTCAAGCAATTACTTTCTCGTATTTACTTTCATTGCTTGTTTTACATTCCTAGAATTGCCATGCTAGACTAGGATTGGAAATTAGGGTGCAAAACTTTTTAACGGTAGACTCTCTAGGAACACAAGTAGACACTAGGGGTGAATTCCGGCTTATAGGATTTAATTCTTGCAATTAATTTTTAGAAAAGCCCAATTCACCCCCCCTCTTGGGCATCTTGATCCTTTCAATTGGTATCGGAGCCGTGTTGCTCCTAATTTAGGCTTTACCGCCTAGAGCAAGATGTCTAACGGGGAAGGACCACCTCCCACCTTTGAGGGGGATGATTTTCCATATTGGAAAATCCGGATGGAGGCGTATCTCGAAGCCATAGATGTTGGGTGTCTTAGAGCCGCAACCGAAGGGCTTCCCGCTATCAAGGATCCCGCAAACCCCACGGGTGACGAGGAGAAGTACGACCGGTGGAATGCAAAGGCCAAAAATGCACTCTACCGGGGCTTAGGCAAAGATATCTTCAATCGTGTGCGTAATGCAAAGAACGCTCATGATTTGTGGGAAAATCTTTGTGCTCTCCATGAGGGAACTAAGAGTGAGCGTGAGGAACGCTATCATATTGCCTTAAAGAAAATTAATTCGTTTGAGATGCTTCCCAAAGAAAGTGCTAATGAAATGTACACTCGCTTGAATGTTCTTGTAGAGGACCTCAATGCTCTAGGGCTCACTCAAATGAGTCAATCGGATGTTGCAAGGAGGATCTTGAGTGTTCTTCCCGTTGAGAAGTATGGTCACATTGTCACCGTGCTTCATCAAAGTGATCTCTCCAACGCAACACCGACTCAAGTATTGGGGAAGATCAATGCGCATGAGATGTACATGCACATCACTCCGGAAGAGGGCTCATCATCTTCCAAGAAGAAAGACTTGGCCTTCAAAGCTAGCCATGACAAGAAGAAGAAGAAGGGCCAAGCCATGATCGTGCAAGAAAGCTCAAGTGAAAGTGATGTCGATGATGAATCACTTGCACTCATGGTGAGGAAGACCACCAAGATGCTAAAGAAGCTTAACAAGAGTGGCATCAAGTTCGATGGCAAGAAAAAGAAATTTTTCACAAGTAGCAAGAGAAAGCCCATCTCGGAGATGGATTGCTACAATTGTGGTGAACTTGGTCACCTCGCTCATCAATGCCCTAGACCACCAAAAGACAAGTTCAAGAACAAGAACAAGGGCAAGAAGAATGATTCAAGTGATGAAGAAGATGAGAAGAAGAAGAACAAGCCATACAAGAAGAAGGATGGCAAGAAGAAGGAGTTTTACAAGAAGAAGAAGGGTGGAAAGGCTTATATTGTTGGTGATTGGCTCACCGACATTGAATCATCTTGTGGCTCCTCCGAAGATGAGAGCGATGATGAGAAAGAGAAGGTTGCCGCATTTGTGATGGGGCCATCATCTTCACCGACATCTTCACCACCACCTTCACCGCCTTCTTCACCATCATCGTCCACTACTCACCTATGCCTTATGGCCAAGGGTGAACGTAAGGTGAACTACAAGACCGGTGGATCTCATTGGGTTATAGATAGTGGTTGCACTCAACATATGACCGGTGATCCTCGTATGTTCACCTCAATTGAAGAGAATGGGATATGTCAAGAGAAGATCACATTTGGAGATAATTCAAAGAGCAAAGTCAAGGGTATAGGCAAGATTGCAATATCAAATGATCACTCACTCTCAAATGTGCTCTATGTTGCTTCATTGAGTTTCAACTTGTTATCCGTTGGGCAACTTTGTGACCTTGGCTTCCAATGCTTGTTCACACCAAATGAAGTTGAAGTTTCAAAGATAGATGACAAGCAAGTGATATTCAAAGGCTTTAGATACAACAATCTTTATCTTGTTGACTTCACCTCCGAAGATGCAAATTTGATGACATGTTTGTTCACCAAGACCTCACTTGGTTGGCTTTGGCATAGGAGGCTTGCACATGTTGGAATGAGCACTCTCAACAAACTATTGAAGAAAGAACTAGTAAGAGGATTGAAGGATGTGAAGTTTGAAAAGGACAAACCTTGTAGTGCATGTCAAGCGGGCAAGCAAGTTGCAAACACTCATCCAACCAAGGCTTTCATGTCAACCTCAAGAGTGCTAGAACTTCTACACATGGATTTGTTTGGGCCTACAACATACAAGAGTTTGGGTGGTAATCTCTATTGTCTTGTGATAGTAGATGACTACTCAAGATATACATGGACCTTCTTCCTTCATGACAAATCCGAAGTGGCAAGTTGCTTCAAGAAGTTTGCAAAGAGAGCTCAAAATGAATTTGAAGTCAAGATAAAGAAGATTAGAAGTGACAATGGCAAAGAGTTTGACAACACCAACATAGAAGCTTATTGTGATGAAATTGGAATCAAGCATGAAGTTTCTTCAACCTACACTCCTCAACAAAATGGTGTAGTTGAGAGAAAGAACCGGACCTTGATCACCCTTGCAAGAACAATGCTAGATGAGTACAACACTCCCGAGAAGTTTTGGGCCGAGGCAATCAACACCGCATGCTATGCTTCAAATCGCCTCTTCCTCCAAAAGTTTCTTGGCAAGACCCCCTATGAGTTGCTTAATGGGAAGAAGCCGGACGTCTCATTCTTCCGGGTGTTTGGTTGCAAATGTTACATCTACAAGAAGCGTCAACACCTAGGGAAGTTTCAAAGACGTTGTGATATTGGTTTTCTTGTTGGTTACTCATCAAAGTCCAAAGCATATAGAGTATTTAACCATACCACCGGGTTGGTTGAAGAAACATATGATGTGGAATTTGATGAATCTAACGGCTCCCAAGGAGCAATTGAGAATTGTGATGATGTAGGTGATGAACCCTTGAGGGAGGCCATGAAGAACATGCCGGTGGGAGACATCAAGCCAAAAGATGATGAAGACGATGTGCAAATCATTGATCCACCATCTTCATCACGTGTGCCTCAAGATGATGACAAGAATGAGAGAGTTGAAAATGAAGATACTTATGTCTCTCATGAACAAGCCGAGGCACAAGCACAAGATGTTGATGCTCCCCATCCACCTCCTCAAGTGGTTGATAGAAGAAACTCACCTCTACTTCAAGCTCATCCACAAGAACTCATCATAGGGAGTCCTACAAAGGGAGTAATGACTCGATCTCAAAAGCTAGCTTCTTTCGTTGAACATCACTCTTTTGTCTCTTGTGTTGAACCTAAGAATGTAGAAGAAGCTCTTCAAGATCCGGATTGGGTGAATGCCATGCATGAAGAATTGAACAACTTCACCCGCAATGAAGTATGGACACTTGAAGAGCATCCTAAAGGTGCAAGAGTCATTGGAACCAAGTGGGTGTTCCGAAACAAGCAAGATGACCAAGGCATAGTAGTGAGGAACAAGGCAAGACTAGTTGCAAAGGGGTTCTCTCAAGTGGAAGGCCTTGATTTTGGAGAGACCTTTGCACCCGTTGCAAGACTTGAAGCCATTCGTATCCTCCTTGCATATGCATCACATCATGATATGAAATTATATCAAATGGATGTGAAAAGTGCATTCTTAAATGGCTTTATAAATGAACTAGTCTATGTCAATCAACCTCCCGGGTTTGAAGACCCTAGATATCCTAATCATGTTTATAGGTTGTCCAAGGCGCTATATGGGCTCAAGCAAGCCCCTAGAGCGTGGTATGAGCGCCTCCGGGACTTCCTCATTGAGAAGGGCTTCACCATCGGGAAGGTCGACACCACACTATTCACCAAGAAGCTTAATGGGGAGATCTTCATTTGTCAAGTGTATGTTGATGATATCATCTTCGGGTCAACTAATGAAGATTATTGCAAGGAGTTTGGTGAATTGATGTCGAAGGAGTTCGAGATGTCAATGATTGGTGAGCTTACATTCTTCCTTGGTTTTCAAGTCAAGCAAATGAGAGAAGGGATTTTCATCTCTCAAGAAAAGTATACCAAGGATCTCCTCAAAAGATTCAAGATGGAAGAATGCAAGCCAATCAAGACCCCAATGCCATCAACTGGACATCTCGACCTAGATGAGGGAGGTAAACCGGTCGATCAAACTCTTTACCGTTCTATGATTGGTAGCTTGTTGTACCTTACCGCATCTAGGCCCGATATCATGTTTAGTGTGTGCTTGTGTGCTCGCTTTCAAGCGTGCCCTAAAGAACCTCACTTAAGTGCCGTAAAAAGAATCCTAAGATATCTTAAGCACACCCCAAGTATTGGTTTATGGTATCCCAAAGGAGCTAGATTCCAACTAGTTGGCTACTCCGACTCGGATTATGCCGGTTGCAAAATTGATAGAAAAAGCACATCCGGAGGGTGCCATTTACTTGGGAGATCTTTAGTATCTTGGTCATCTAAAAAGCAAAATAGTGTGGCTTTGTCCACCGCCGAGGCGGAATACATCGCCGCGGGGGCTTGTTGTGCACAAATCTTATATATGAAACAAACCCTCCTAGACTATGGAGTTGTTCTTGAAAAGGTGCCACTTTTATGTGACAATGAAAGTGCCGTTAAAATTGCCAACAATCCGGTACAACACTCTCGCACCAAGCACATAGATATCCGCCATCACTTTCTAAGAGATCACGTTGCTAAAAATGACATATCACTAGAAGGTGTACGAAGTGAAAATCAATTAGCGGATATCTTCACTAAACCTTTGGACGAGGCTACCTTTTGTAGGCTAAGAAGTGAACTTAATGTGCTTGATTCAAGTAACTTTAAAAAATGAGCGCGTGTTGTCCCTTGCATTGCATTGTATCATATGTCATGTTTACTTTATCGCAATGCATTTAGGGCTTGGCTAACACGGTTACGATAACCCTCCTTTGGAGGAGTGAAGAAGCCTAACCGTGGATCAAACTTGACAAGCAACCTAGCTTTACTTTATTGTATTGCATTGCATATGCATGGTTGTTTGTTTGTCGTTCTTTTTCGGTTTAGCTTTGAGCAACCTCTGTGTTCGTCCATGAATAGAGAGAGCATTTGACGCTCCTAAAGGTCCAAAAACTCTATTGCATGGCCATACGTTGCTCCTCGGGTGTTTATTGCCTATTTTCGTAAAAATAATACTAGCCTAAGGCAAAATATTTTGAAAAATTTGAGGGTTTGAGTGAGGTCACTCATATCGGGTTCCAATTGGTGTTTATTTGCGTCTCTTTGAATTGGAACTTGATTGGGAGAAGTCGCGTCGAAGTTCGGAACGAAGAAAGGCGAAAAACCGCGACAGGACGCTGCACCGGACGCAGTGCTGCTTCACCACCGCGTCCGGTCCCGGTGTCCACCTGCGCGTCCGGTTTTCCAGAAGAACAAGTCCAGATCTAGGCACCGGACGCTGCACCGGACGCGTCTCTGACCACCACCGCGTCCGGTCCCGGCTACCACCACCGCGTCCGGTGCTCCGCTATGAAATCCCGAGCACTCAGCCATCGGACTCTGACCGCGTCCGGTCTGTTCACACCGGACGCGTCCGGTGACTCCAGGAGCTTACTGGAGTGTCACCGGACGCTGCACCACCGCGTCCGGTGATTTTCACCACCGCGTCCGGTGCTTCTCTACCGAGCGGATCTCGCCTCTTATAACCGTACCGTCTTGATTTATTTTTTTCTTCATCTACTCGACGATTCCGCCGCCGCCGCCTTTGTTTCGCCGACTCGCCGTGATTTCTCCCGCCGCCGGAGCCGCCACGCCTGCCCTCTTCCTCCTAGCGGCTCCCGCGCCACCAGCAGCGCCGCCCCCTGCTTGCTCCTCCATTGCCGCGCTGAACCCGCACCGTGCCCGCGCCCGCGCCACCTCTTTGCGCCCACCGTGCGCCGCCGCTCCTGCTCGCCGCCGGCGAACTCCAGCCCGTCCTCCAGTGCCTCACCTACTCCCACTTGCGCCCAGGCTCCTCAATCCCTTCCTTCGGCCGGCTATTGATTCTAGGGTTTAACCCTAAACCCTAACCTAGGGTTTGTTTAACCCTAACTCCGGTAACGACTCGTCTTGACTACGTTTTCGTTTCAATTCCTTTCATTCAATTGTTAGGGCTTGTCGATTGACCATATCAATTCCTTGATAATCTCGATTGGTCGTTTCAGTGCTCGATCGCCGAATCTCGGGAGTTCTCGCGAACTAGATCACCTCGCCCTTTCATCGTCGTCTCGTCGATCCGAGGTAGCTTAGCGTCGATTCCTTTCGTATCTTACGTGCTTGCTATCTAGGGTTTCGCATCTTTAGATATATATGCTTACTGTATATCTCCCTATTCCATACGTGCAGCGAGTCAGTCGGTGTGCCAGGTCTGATCTGTTTGCTAAATCCGAGGCCAAGCCTGCGGATACGGATTGAGGCCAAGCCTCTCGAGTGTCAGTTCATCATCTCACAGAGGCTTTCAGGCAGTCGGTCAGCATGGTGCGTTGCAAGAACGCCGGTGGTGCTCCAGGTGACGGGGACAACAGTCCTCCCCGTCGTGATGAGATTGCGCGTGGTAAGCGCGTCAAGATGATGGCAGTCAAGAAGAAGAGGAAGACTCTTTCAGATGCAGAGGTCGCTCAGGCAGTAGCAGACGCCGCAGAGCAGGCAGAGAGAGGTGGCAGACGCAGTGGATTACACATAGGCGAGCGTCGCTTTCATCTTGAAGGTCGACAGCTCGGTACTGAGGCCACTGAGGGCACTGAGACTACAGCACCGACAGAGCAGATGTCAGTTGATCCTCCCTCAGAGCAGACACAGGCTACTGAGACTGCACCTGCTACTGAGGCTACCCAGACTGCTGAGGGTCCACAGGTCACTGAGGATACAGAGGAGCAGGTAGCTCAGTCTCCACCACGTCGCCGCTCCACACGTGCTCGTTCACAGGTGACACCCAGGGCAGAGGGCCCGCGTCGTGGAGCACGACCTCCTCCCAGGGTTAGAGGGTCACCCCCAGTTGTGCACTTAGACTTGAGGGGTGCGTCTTCACGTCAGGTGAAGAACTTGAGGTTTGTGGAGGTCAGCCGATGGTTTCCACCTGTCAGAGATCCCAGGGCTTCAGAGGGTTTCTATACCCCACTCCAGGAGGATTTCTACAGGGCCCTAGTCGACAGTGGCATAGCTTTCAGACCTCAGAGGGTATGTCGCCTAGAGGCATTGGTTGATATTGTGGGAGAGCAGCTCCGTCCTTACCTGTCCTATCTGCCTGGCTTGTCAGATCTCCTTGGACGGACAGGTGCTTACTGCGGCACATGGGTCAGGGAGTTCTATGCTTCTTTGTGGATTGATCCTGCCCATGAGTTCATTCACTTCGCATTCAGAGGCCGCGACCACAGACTCTACAGCTCCAGAGCCCGTGAGCTCCTCAGACTACCTGCTTCTGACACGAGGATCCACCAGCTGTGCTATGGCCAGACTACACCTCCCAGACGCCCTCACGGCGGTTCAGTGCCACCCACCGACCTGGTTCGACCCTGTTTTCGCGAGCCTTTTGGCGAAGGGTCACGTCGTACACCTGCCAGCCTGACACCTCTAGCCCGAGTTCTGGATGCTATACTCAGACGCACTCTACTGCCCAGACTTGGCTACAGAGAGGGACTGACGAGGATGCAGCTTTGGGTTGTCTACCACCTCATTTCACAGCGCCAGTTTGATATTTGGGATCTTATCCTGAGTGAGATGGAGGACACCATTGCTGAGGGCTTCAAGGGTAACCGTCAGCTTCCTTATGCCCACTGGATTTGCTACATTATCAGATCTGCTATCCAGATGCCACCAGAGATCAGGGCAGAGATTGCCAACACTACTACTGCATTCCCTGATTATGACATCAGATAGCTATGGGCTTCAGTTACCAGAGAGCAGGCTCCAGCACCAGGACAGCGTGAGCGCCCTGAGGTTCCTGAGACAGCAGCTGAGCAGGACGCTAGAGTTGACGAGCTTGCCGAGGCAGAGCTCGCAGACCTTGACACTCAGCCTGCTGAGATACCTGAGGATGTTACTTCTGACAGCACCGATGAGGATTACCAGCCCATCCCCAGGTACCGGTCTCCTCGGTCCCACGACCACGAGGCCGGTGGATCTGGCTCAGCCTCCCGCTCAGATCCAGCCATGGTGGCTATACTTGAGAGGTTGACCCAGGCTCAGGAGCAGCAGCAGCAGCAGATACAGCGCCAGGCTCAGGATACAGCTGCCGCACTAGCACAGATACAGGCTCGCCAGGACGAGTTTCAGAGACAGCAGCTAGAGATCCAGAGGCAGCAGGTTGAGATGCAGCGACAGAGCCAGCAGCAGTACATGGACCTTCTGCGGCATCTCATCACAGTTGGGGTTCCTCCGCCTGCATCCATCATGGCTCCGGCTTTGCATTCCAGCGGTCCTTCTAGTCAGACACAGCCGAGCATACAGTTTACATCTCCACAGCAGCAGGTTCCCCAGTCGTTTCAGTCCCCGAGCTTCACACCTATCCATACGGGGTTCACACCGTCAGACCAGACTCGCCCGCATATCCTGACAGGCACACCTATCGGTGACTTCAGTGCCACTTACAGCGAGTTGACTGGTCAGCCGACACCCTCGCATACTACTACGTTTCACACTTCGTCAGGGTTGTCAGCTTCCGAGGCAGTTGCTCCACCAGTGACAGGGACCGGGACTACAGAGACCATCCCTTCTTCAGTTGCCTCGACAGATCCCCCAGCTACTGGCGCACTTCAGGCTCAGGTCACTCAGACAGATCCACTTGTTACTTCACAGTCAGTGCCTGTTCCTGCTCAGACCCAGACCGCTACGCAGCCACGAGCTTCTTCAGAGGGTCAGCCAGATAGCTCAGACTCCGAGGATTCGCTTCACTTCGTGATTACTCCGCGCACCTCGGCACCCGACACGACTCCGTCTGTCCCCCCGTCAGATTAGATTAGTTTTTTGGCGCTTGATGCCAAAGGGGGAGAGAGAGTAGTTTCAGGGGGAGTTTGTTAGTGGGTTTTCGTTTTTCGTGTGCTACATTCATGCATATCATTTTTATTTTCAGCACTGCATTCGTGTGACATTGTCGTCGAGTCGTAAAACTTTGAGTCTTAATGTCTTATTCGTCACTGTGTTTAATATATGTCACCGTTTTAGCTATAGCTCTAAGGTTGTGCTTCCGTGCCTTACTCCGATTACTTATGAGCTATATCTTTTTGTGTACTAACGCTTTTTGTCTTATCTTATGAAGTACACTCTTTTGGCTTGGAGCACATAAGCATTTCCTAACCCTTTATGCTTATTGTCTAATGCTTGTGTGAACCAAGCATGCTCGAAAATCTTCACTCTAATCCATTGAAACTTAGTGTTGTCATCAATCACCAAAAAGGGGGAGATTGAAAGCATCTAGGCCCCAAGGTTTGGTTTCGGTAATTAATGACAACACTTTATTACCATGACTAACGTGTGTTTTGCAGAAACATTGGTAAGTTAGGTCATGGAGGTGATAACTGCTTTGAGCACTGTGGCTTCGTGTCCCTTGATGGAAATCGTTTCGGTTTTCAAAAGAGTGACGTCAAGATCAAGGACGGTTAGTTCCGGATGACGAAGTGTTGAGACACATTCGGAATAGTCGTTAGGATCTTCGTTTTTCTCTTTTGGCCGTACTATAAAGGGGGGCATGAATGGGTAGCTTGACCTAGGCGAGTCCTATGTTTAGGTGTGGTGCACACTTGTTAAACTTGGCGCTAGGCAACCCTAGATTAGCTCAAAGTTCAGTTAGAAGCAACTTGGTTGAAGTTGCGACGCGTTTCGACGAGTTTCGGGCTGTTTTCCAGGCACCGGACGCGGTCTTCGGGAACACCGGACGCGTCCGGTGTGTACTTAACCGCGCTAGGTTTCGGGCCTGATCACCGGACGCGGTCCTCGCGAGGACCGGACGCAGTGGTCAGCGACCGACACGTGTCAACGAGAGAGAACGCCCGTCGGACGTGATACTGGACTTGATCGGCGAGTCCGGTGCGAGTCCAGTAAGGTCCAGAGAGGACCGGACGCGTCCGGTCTTCAGGCATCGGACGCGGCCTCGCGTCCGGTGTGACTCCAGTAAGCACCCTTGCACGTCGGACGCGTCCGGTGCTACCTGACCGGTGCGTCCGGTGGTCTGATTTCAAAAACGGGTTTTGACCGTTACGGGGGACCGGCGCGTCCGGTGCGTAGCACCGGCGCGTCCGGTGACCCCGTGTCAGAAATAACGGTTCGTTTTCTTTGAGGGGTGTATAAATACAACCCCTCCACCTCTTTTAGAGGTCTCTTGCTCATTCAAACATCTGAGAAAACCCTTTAGAGTGCAAGGGAGTGCAAGAGCTCTAGTGAGGATAGAGATTTGAGAATCAAAGTTTGTGATTCCTCACTAGTGATTCGAGAGTAGCAAGTGTGCATCCACCTCCTCATTTAGGCTCGTTGTGGTCAAGTGAGAGTTCTAGCTTGTTACTCTTGGTGATCGCCATCACCTAGACGGCTTGGTGGTGATTGGGAGTTTGGTGATCATCCGGCGGAGCTTGTGGATGACCCAACTCAAGTTGTGAGCGGTTTTGGGTGATTCGCCGCGACGGAGTGTCGAAGAATCAACCCGTAGAGAGCACTTGATCCTTGCGCGGATCAAGGGGGAGCGACACCCTTGCGCGGGTGCTCCAACGAGGACTAGTGGGGAGTGGCGACTCTCCGATACCTCGGAAAAACATCGCCGTGTTCCTTGCCCCTTTACATTCAAGCAATTACTTTCTCGTATTTACTTTCATTGCTTGTTTTACATTCCTAGAATTGCCATGCTAGACTAGGATTGGAAATTAGGGTGCAAAACTTTTTAACGGTAGACTCTCTAGGAACACAAGTAGACACTAGGGGTGAATTCCGGCTTATAGGATTTAATTCTTGCAATTAATTTTTAGAAAAGCCCAATTCACCCCCCCTCTTGGGCATCTTGATCCTTTCATACAACTAGCAAGCTACACAAAAGAGCTACTCTAGCAAAGATAACTAAGAAAGTAATGCGGATTTGAGTTAGGAGAGTTTCACCGAGGGGCGAAGTATTGAGCCAACCAATATGATCAACAATGAATACCAAGACAACCGAACACCGGGATCAATCAATCACAATATAAAAGTGATGACACGAAGATTTATCCCGAGGTTCACGTGCTTGCCGGCACGCTAGTCCCCGTTGTGTCCCTTTTCACCACGTGGTTCGGTGGCTAATCGGTCTCACACCGAGCCTCTCGAAAGGTGCCACAAGAACCTACCAAATGGCAAAAGGTTGCAAATGACATGAGCAATTCACTAATGTTGTCTTTGGCGCTTCGCCGAGGTAGGCACAAACCCCTTACAAACACCGGAGGTGGCCAAGAACAATCACCAACTCTTGCCAACGCCTCCAAGCTGCTCCAAGCCGTCTAGGTGGCGGCAACCACCAAGAGAAATAAGAATCCCGCAGCAAATCAACCACCAAGTGCCAACTAGATGCAATCTCACAATGCAAATGCACTTGGATCACTCAATCTCACTTCGAATATGCAAAGAAGCAAGAGAGATGAGTGAAGGGGAGTTGCTTAGCTCAAAGTGCTCACAAGTATGTCAAATGTTCAAGAGGTGGAGCTTTGAGCCGGCCAACGAGTATATATAGACGTACCCCTTCGAATATAGCCGTTAGGAACTTGAAACAGCCGCAGTCGCGCTGACTGGACGCGCTGGTCGCGCGGACCAGACGTGCCGATCACACAACGGCTACTTTCGCGAACCATCGACCGGACGCGCTCATCGCGCGGACCGGACGCGCGAAGTACGACCGGACGCGCTGGTCCCGTAATGGACCGGACGCGCTGGTCAAGCAGAGATCGCGTTCCAACGAAAAATGACCGGACGCGCTGCAAAACTGACCGGACGCCACAGTGCCAGCGTCCGGTTGGAGTCCAGTAAACTCCCTGATCGACCGGACGCGTCCGGTCGACTGTGATCGGACGCTCCACCGCGTCCGATCAACAAACAGAAACACGCGAAGACGCTGAACGCTGACCGGACGCGTCCGGTCAAACAGAGACCGCGTCTGGTCCAGCGTCCGGTCACCACTGTGACCTCCGTTCGCTTCCGTTTAATTTTCGACTTTCGGCGTAGTTGAAAATAGTTCGATTTCTGACTTCCGGCGGAGAGAGGACCCCAAACCCTCTCTACCGCTCAAACTCCAACGCCATCGCAAATGTGCTAACACCACCAAGTGATCACGTCATGTGCGAGTGTGTTAGCATTTTCACAATCATTTTTTGAGGCGTTATTAGTTCTATCCAAATGCATATGATTATGAAATGCACATCTAGAGGCACTTAGGAGTTCAATAGCGGCGTCATTCCCCTCTTTATAGTACGGCTATCTATCCTATAATGTAACCACACCCACTAGGTGTCTTGGTTACTAAAACACAACCTTTAAGCATATACCTTTGCCTTGATCACGTAGGGTTCCGTCCAAATTCAAGTGTGGCCATCATGATCACCATGTCCATCTTACCACTAACCTTAGAATGTACTAATCCTCATGTGCTACATACAACTTAGGCATAGGATTAGTACTTAGGCATTGTCACTAATTACCAACACCAAACATAGAGCTTTCAGATCTGTGAAGCAGACCTTGGTTGCCACATCAACCAACCACTTAGAGATAATCGCTTTGTACGAAGCCACACGAGAGTGTGTTTGGTTGCGACGAATGATCAATCACATCCAGAAGTCATGTGGATTGAACGTCACCGATACCCCCACCATTATCTATGAAGATAATGCGGCTTGTGTTGCACAGATGCATATGGGCTATGTCAAGAGCAATCTCACGAAGCACATTGCTCCAAAATTCTTTTACCCCCACGAGCTCTAGAAGAGCGGGGAGATAAACATCCTGCAAGCAAGATCATGTGAGAATCTTGCAGATCTGTTCACAAAATCTTTGTCCACCTCCAGCTTCCATAGGTGCGTCCACGGAATTGGCATGAGGTGACTCAGAGAGTTGCAGGATTCAGGGGGAGAAGGCTCCCTAAAACCATAGCCCACAATTGTGGTCCCGAAGACCACAAACTGATCCTGAAGATCAGTAGGTCCTAAAACCTAAAGATTGCATGTTGGTCCTGGAGACCAGATCCTGAAGATCAAACTGTTGTACTCTTTTTCCCTTGGTGAGTTTTTCCCACTGGGTTTTCTCACGCAAGGTTTTTAATGAGGCAATAGGTGCAACATAGCTGGCACAAGTGATGTACTCTTTTCTCCTACCTTTTTTCCCACTGGATTTTTGGGGGGGAGTTTTTAACGAGGCATACATGAGCGCGATTCACCCAAGGGGGAGTGTTGTGAAATGAAGTACGATGTGGGTGAATCATATATGACGTGAATCATATACGACGTGAATCATATGCGACATATATGTGATAAAGCACTATTTATATATGTGATAAAGGGAGAGTGGTTAACGGGAGAGGGTTCTGGAGAGCACTGCCTCTCCATCCCTCTATAAATAGGAGGCTCATTGTGTCTCCTTTTGTATGGATCACTAGAAGTGAGAAAAGCAAAAGTGAATACAAAAGAAAGAGTTCTCTTTCTCCCTATTCTATGTTCCTTGTGTGCTTGTGATCCTTGTGCGCAGAGAACTGATTTTTAACCATCGTTAACGATATGTGCTCCTTACTGCAGAGCACTCCAAGCTAACTCTGGTGTCATTGAAGCTTTTGGAGTGTGACTGTGACCGTGACGCATGTCTCTTCTCCAACAGTTACATCTGCATGTGATGCGATTTGGTCAAATTTCTTGTGGCATGGAGCTTCAGTGATCCATCCTGGCTACCTGTTGTGTAACAGAAGATTTTTGTTGCCATCTTCTGTATCACTTTCAGTTCCTTCGTAAGTATTACTTGTGTCTCTGAAATGAACAGTGGATGGCCGTGGTACATCTTCAGGCCAACTTGGAGCGAATAACGCAACATGTCTAGTCTAGTAATTTGTATGTGAGATGGGATTATCTGGTGTGCAACCGCAGTTAGTGCTGAAGCAATGTTCAGTCTTCTTCAAGTGGTGATAATTGAATCGCATTATGTTCTGATTCCTGGCTGTCTTGTTGTGTAACTACGGTAGTTGTCTTCCTTGGTCGAGTCTGTCCCTTCACCGCCAGCAAGCTGCTAGACTCTGAATATGAAGACTGAAGGAAATGGGGATTCGTGCTGAATGTGGGAAAGGTCGAGCAAATTTCTTTCAGTCTGAAGACATGGGAACTCCGGGCTTGCCTTCCTGAGCAGGGAGTATCGCCTTTGCCAAGGCAAAATGGATCTGAAGCTGCAGGCAGCCAGGCACTAATGAACCAAATTGAAATGAACCAGCTGTAGCTAGTATGGCTTTTGTTAGGGCATACTGTAATTTTGGTGATTTATTCTCACTAGTATTGGAAAATAGTGTCGGCCTCGTTTACCAGAATCTTGTTGATCTCTTTGATTATATATGAGTTCCAGTCTGATCTTAAGGTACTGCCCCTTTCTTCTTTTGACGTGATCATTCATGTGCTAGATTGGCTTGAGCGAAATTGCAAATGCGATGATAATTGTTGTTTTTTAACAACGAAACTATATAACACCTATTTTTCAATTGTCATATTTTTGGCAATAAGCGAGTGCTGAACTATTTGAGCGTTGATTAAAAAAAAGAAGCTATTTAGGCGGAGAGGAACATGTAGGCACAAGTGACAAGTGGATCCCCAGCAGCTTCGTAGAAGTGTTTGTTTGCCCATATGAACTTGTAGCGGTAGAGTCAAAAACAGAGGGAGGACTTTCGAAACCCCTTTTTTTTCAAGGAAATGATTACAGTTGACTCACGAGTCATCTCCTAGCTCATATCGACCTGCGCTATACAACAATCGCGCCGCTTGAATGAGCGACGTCGAGGGCCAGTGCGCGTCGGCTTGGCTAACTGGGCGGCTGCTCAAGTGTTCAAGTTCCTCGGCGTACGAGTCGACCACCACCGGCGCCCGCGGTACGTATCTCTTCTCTAGTAGGCTAGCACTACTTGGCGATTCCGAGCTCGTATTTGATTTTTACTATAGGACTGGAATGGATGTAGTTGGTTCGTTTTGTCTCAGAATTGCCGACTTGCTTCAAGGCGTCAACATTATATTTGAGCAAAATGGGGTGGATTCTCTGAATTTTTATGAGCTTGTGAGCGGTCAGCGAACGATCCTTCGGGCTACATGTATCCACACGCTCTTTGGAGACGATGTATGTATATATACATACAGGAGGGAGAGTATGCACTGATAAAATGGTGATTTTGCTTTGCGCATATTCAGCATGGACGGCATCGCTCCCGCGCCGCTGGCGTTTCTGAACCCATCGGGATCCACCTGATCAAAAGGGCTTGTCGATGGAGCACCAGAGGTCTCTTCTCTAGTAGATCTCCCCACCAGAGCTGTAGCTAGTGAGTAGTGACCTCGCGGCGGTGCCATGTCCCCTTGTCACTGGTGGAGGTGGTGCCTCGCGCATAGCCAGCTTCAGCGATGGTGCTTGTTAGTAATGGGTAGGGGAAGAACTAGAGGAGTGGAGAACAAAGAACGAGAGAAGCAGAAATCGGCGTTCGGAGGACAGCTTAGTTTAGGAAAAAACAGAATTCTGTTTTTTTTAGGGAAAAAACAGGGTTTTGTTACTCCCGCCGTCCCAAATTATAAATCATAGCATCTCAAGATTAACTAAATTTATATAATAAATAATAACATTTATGATACTAAATAAGTATTATTAGATTTTTCATTAATATTTTTATAGTATGCCTATTTGATGTTTCTATAATTTTGGTCAAACATGACATGTTTTAACTCTCTAAGAAAATTGAAATGATTTATAATTTGGAACGGAGGGAGTACGTTAATAATGTGTCCTCTCTCTCTCAGCCATCTAATTTTAAGCATTACAGACTAGGGAGGCTCCACCTCGTGTTCGCGTGCAAGCGCTCAGCAGGGACTCCATTCCCTGCCGGTGTAACAAAGTACTGGGCTTCCTGGGTCACCAGAGCTTCTTGAGCTGGTCTTCGAAAGCAGCAGTCTTGATGTTGTCGGTCCATCAACAGTAGCACTGTTTTCTGAGGCATCTAGCAACTAGCACTGCATACAAACATGCCACGTTGCGCGGTATGGAAGGATCACTGAAAAATTAACGATTAGGCGCAAGCTCTGGTAGCAGCATCACATTGTCCGGTAGCAGCATCACCTCGGACCAGGAGGGACACGGCCATCTTATATATTCCTGGTTCAGTAAGTACTGTAAACAAGCGGTGATAATGGATTGGGATAACATTTGTACCTTCCGTTCGGGTGATCTTTCAAATATATAGACTGGAAACAATACAATTTTACATCTAATAAGCACAACATGATCTTTTTATTGTCCGTGTAGCACATGTTCTTGCTCAAGCATTTTTTGCTTTTATAGAAAAAAAAGGTCCCCACCCCACCCAAACGCCATTGTCTTAATCAGCGGCACAAAATATTTAGAAACCATGATGATAGAGAGTAATATAATACTGATAATGCATTAACATCCTCCATAATGTTACACTAGACTTAATATTACTTGATACTTTTATATAAGCTATAGCATCCACTAACCGCTTTCCAATTCCAGACATGGACTACCAAGGGAACAGTCTCAGAGATTTCCTTCAATTTAATGGACATGTGGTTCTTCAAAGAGCGAACAATAACTACAATCTGAGATCTTTCACGGAAAAGGAGATAGAGCTCATTACCAATGGGTATAGCACTTTGCTAGGGAAAGGGGCCTTCGGTGCGGTTTACAAAGGCGTATTGGATGATCAGCATCTGGTGGCAGTAAAGAAATACAAAGATGGAACAAGGAAAGAAGCTTTTGCCAAGGAGGTTATAGTGCATTCTCAAATAAACCACAAGAATGTGGTTAGACTTTTGGGTTGCTGCACTGAAGAAAATGCTCTAACAATTGTTATGGAACTTATCTCTAACGGAAATCTTGCCAGCATCCTTCACTGCAGTACTGCTAATGGCCATGTTTCCTTCCCTTTGGACAAACGTTTGAACATTGCCATTGAGTTGGCTGAAGTAGTGTCATACATGCATTCAATGTATAGCCCTGTTCTTCATGGGGACATCAAACCTGACAATATACTACTCGATGAAAACCTTTCACCCAAGATATCAGATTTTGGAATAGCAAGATTGATTTCTTCTGATGGGGCCCAGCAAACCAAAAATATCATTGGTTCTATAGGTTACCTGGATCCTCTGTACAGTCAGACTGGGATTCTTACATCGAAGAGTGACATATATAGCTTTGGGGTTGTTTTGGTGGAAATGATCACCAGAAAGAAAGTGGCAGACGATGGCAATCTTTACCTTATTCAAAATTTCTGTGAGTCCCTTAAAAAAGGGAAAAAGATAAGACAAATGTTTGATGAGGAAATTGTGGATGGAAAAAAGGACATGAAGGTGCTTGATAATATTGCAAAGCTAGCAGTCGAATGCTTGAGATTGGAAGACAAACTGCGCCCAGAAATGGTTGAAGTGGCAGATAGACTAAGGTGGTGTAGAAAATATCTGCAGCTCAATAGAAGGGGAGCAAGGGCTGGGCCTTCAGCACCCCTTTGGTCTCCAGGTAATGAAAGATAGGTAATTTGTAGCTTGTGTTAACAAAAAAAATGGAGGAAATTGTATATACCTTTTGGTACTTACTACTCCATCCAACTAAATATAATGTTTTAGACAGGGACACCGTCTATAAATTATAATTTTGACAGAGTATTTCTATTATAATATGTTTATAAAACCGAAACAGATTATAATAACATAAAATAGTTTCTGGGAAAAATTGTATTTATATTTCCGATGTAATATTCCTTATCAGTAATAAGTTTCAAAAAGTTCCCCACATCTACATTTGTGACTGGTAGCAGTAGCGTATCAGGTGCTTTATCAGTAGTCACAATTTTCTTGAGCAAATGGGTCTGTAGCTAAGTTGGTTAAGTGGCTTCAGTAGCACTCCTTAGGTCCTGAGTTTGACTCACCGTGGTCTAAGGTTTGGTAGTGGTCGAGGATTTTTTTATAACAATTTTCATTGATGCAGGTGGCAACTACTTATCTATCCAGCCACCTTCCCATATCCCTATCGACCCCACCATGAAAAAACAGCCTACACAAGTACATGCCATTTCCCTAGATGAACTAAACAAAATAACCAGGAACTTCAGTAGCGATACTTTAATAGGAAAAGGCTCACATGCTCGAGTTTTCCTTGGAGAGCTGAAAGAAAACCGGAAATCTGCGGTGAAGATGCTCTATTGTCCCAATTTTGCAGTTCAGGAGTTGGGTAAACAATTCCTTTCGCAGGTAATGTCTGTTCAAGCACCCTCCATTTGACACATTTAGTTCAGATTTGCAGAAAGGGATTGTGTTCCAATTTCATCTCTTGTTGCAGGTACAATCCATCTCAAGATTGGAGCACAACAATGTTGTTCAACTTCTTAGCTACTGTAGTGCTCTTGTTTATGAGTACTCATCAATGGGTTCCTTGCACGATAATCTTCATGGTGATGAAAATGAAACCTTTAGTTTGACGTAGTCTTGTTTTTGTTTCTTGGTATCATTCTGGTATGCTTGATGAAAGCAACTGTCTCGTTTCAAAAAAAAAAATGAAAGCAACTGTCTGTTATTTTTTTATTTGTCCAATTGTCATTAGGCATGTGGTGATGTTATATCAATTAGGTTAGTTGAACCATGCAGTTATGTACTTATGTTGTGATAAAATTAATACTTCATGAAAGATGCTATGTGCTATTCATGCTTTATTTAATCGATGTTGTTTCTAAAGTTTAGGGTTCCTTATCTCAGCAAATGTTCCTCACACGAGACTCTTTCATTTCTCAGAGGAATCATATTTTACTCTCGTATCAAATACTCCGTCCATTCCAAATTATAAGCCCTTTCAACTTTCTTGAAAAGTTAAAGCATCTCAAGTTTGACCAAAATTATAGAGAATTGTAAAGATTCATGACATCGAATAGGTGTACTATGAAAATATAATTAATGAAGAATCTAATGATACTTATTTGGTATCATAAATATTATTATTTTATTATATAAATTTGGTCAAACATAAAATATTTTGACTCTCCAAGAAAGTTAGAATGACTTATAATTTGGGATGGAGGGAGTAAGTTTCTTAACTCTAACGATTATGCCTTCAATCAAAATTGGAAAGCCTTCTTTAGACTCAAGAGCCAACAAATTTCTGCAAGAATTTTTCTTTTTGTAAAAGAGATAAGAAGATTTGCAAGTTAAGTTCATTTTTTTTCCGATTCCTTATCACAGGCAAAAAGGGTGTTGTCGGAGCCCAACCAGAGCGAGCTCTTTCATGGGCACAGCGAGTAAATATTGCCTTAAGTTCTGCGGAAGCGCTTGAGTTCATCCATGAGAAGGCAGAGCCTTGCATCACTCCTAGAGTCATTAAGTCAAGCGACATACTTCTCTTCGACAACGATGTCGCAAAGATAATTGGAGATGTTGGTGTATTTGAATCAGACCCTGATGCCACGATTGACCCTAGTAAAACATACCGTTATCATCCTTCTACTGCCCTTTCCTGTTATTGCGCACCTGAGTATGCGACCAAAATACCATATATTTCAGTGATTTCAGATTCTTCCACCAGGCTTGGGAGCCATATTCTCTCCTGCTAACAATGTCCTTCTTGGCTCTATAGGTACATAGTGACTGGAGAGTTTAGCAACAAGAGCGATATATTTAGCTTTGGGATTGTTCTGTTGGAGCTTTTAACTGGTCGCAAGGCATTTGATCACACAAGACCACGTGATCAGCATTACCTCATGTCATGGGTATGTAGATTTGCTCTCATACATACTTGACCATATGTGGAAATTGTTCACTGAATTGATATGTGCTTTGTAGGCTACACGAAGACTTAGAAAAGGAAAGGTGCGCCAATGCGTGGATCCAGGACTTGGAGGCGAATACCCTCCTAAAGATGCCGCCAAGGTAATATAATTGAGCCTGAATTCTACCTTATTCTACAAAGAAATTTTAGGTCGATGCAAGCCTTATAGTTCTTCCTTCCTCAACAATGGACAGAGGTTTAGTTTTTTTTCTCCTCTTCTTTACTGATGCTTTCAGTTAAAATCTTATTTCTTCTACATTTAAGATTAAAACATATCAAGTAAAATCACATTTGGAAATACAAAGAGAGTTTGTGTCACAATTTAGCCTAGTTCGGCAAGGACTCTAGCTCCATTTTCTCTCCTGAATCACCTCCCTCGCTCTCCCACATGCACTCTTTGAGGAAGCAGAATCCCCTAGACCAGCCAAATGATTGCACATATTACATTTCATCTATGGAACGTTTTCAAGGAGAAAGAAAATCAGAAAAATAAATTGGAGTTCGGAACCCCTGCCAAACAACCCTGAAGAAAAAAAAAGAACAGTCTCCTTTTGGGCAGAATCATGTGTAAGTTGAGCATACAGCTTATAGCCTCATCATTCAGCATCACTCGTATTCGTGGGTGCTTTGAAATCTAGGGTGTTTAGCTGATTTTGTCTCCCCACGAATGCTGCTTCGTGCCACAACCCACAACTAGAAAACATAGGGCGTGGCGTTGCCGCGCCAGCTTAGGCTGTCCCAGTGAGGAACTTGCAATATTTGTAAGTATAGTATATATTGGCAATATTTCTGTAGTATATTCTTAGTATGATGGAAAAGAGGACAACGTTTGTGGTTTTAAAGCAC
This sequence comes from Saccharum spontaneum, assembly GCA_022457205.1. NCBI lineage: Eukaryota > Viridiplantae > Streptophyta > Magnoliopsida > Poales > Poaceae > Saccharum > Saccharum spontaneum. The sequence continues at coordinate 21,106,561 of CM039588.1, read as the reverse complement.
CAGTACTCAGAAAATGATGGGTAGTAAACAGGAACATATTGCAAGAGACATATACTAGCAATCTGTGAAGAGTAAATAACTATATTGTTGTTATGGCAACATATTTTTATTTTGGCACAAGCAGATGGCAGCGATTGCGTCCCGATGTTTGCAATCCAAGGCGGACTCCCGGCCCAGCATGAGCATTGTCGTCAAGGAATTGCGCGTGTTAATGCAAAACCTGTCAAGCACACCGAGCGCCGGTGGATTCGTGAGGCTTGTCTAAGTAACGATACGACAACCGAACGTAATGTGGTTCACAAAATCACAAGCATCTTGCAGTGACACATGATCTTTTATTGCCATCTGATCTTCCGTTAGACTTATGCTATGTAGCAGTAATAATAATGTACTCTATCTGTCTCTTTTTATCTACCCGTTATCATTTCCTGAGAAGTCTAAACATATTCAACTTTGATCAAATATATACAAGACAATATTAATATTTATAATTATTGAATCTATTTTTTATAATAAACTTATTTAGAGATATTACTAATATTTTATACAAATTCAGTCAAAGTTAAAAAAGTTTGACATGCATATTTTCAATAACGACACACATAAAGGGACAGAGGGAGTATAAAGTTTCAATAGCACCTCTCTCTCGAGTGAGCACCAGAGCTGTGAGTCAAATTCGCATGCGATGAGGTTTGACCCTCGGACGCTGTTACTGCTGAGTGCTGAAGCCATGCATGTCCGCGGGATTTGTCAATGTCCATAAACGATAATTGATGAATATATTATCCTCCAGTTCCCCGTCGCTCAAGTGCCAAGTGCGGTGGCAGTCCAGCTTTGGCACTGCCAGTCTGCTGTGATTATGAGGGGTATGCAAACACGTTGGTTTGCAGAGAGTTTAATTATTTATACTCGAGCCCATTTCCGTCTTCCAGCTGTGCGTCTGTAAGCTGTAGATGTAGCTTTTGCTGTTTCCATGTTACACGTTTGCTAACTGTGGGTATGCTACCATTTTTCATCGTGAGGTTAAGGTTTTGATTTTCTTTAATGAAAAAGCTTGGGGGCTAGAAGGCCAGACTCTTCTTTTCAAACTTAGGGCTTCCCTTCCTGCGTTGCTGGGCTGGTATTCTCTCACTGGCCTGAGCCTTAGGCCCTGATTATTTCCACGTTCAACAGCAGCGACATCTCAACTTTGGCTTGTTGCTAGTTGAAATTAGATCTGATCAAACGTCGTTAGTGTTTTTGACAGGGTTTTGTTGCAATCGGTTTCATCCAAAAAGCCAAAAGAAAAAATCAGAGAAACCATATTTAAATGGTCTCACTGTGTAGTATAAAAAACGGTTTCTAGCTTCCCTCTGAGGTCTGTTTGGAACGAATTAAAATTGGATTCTCGGCTGCCTCACCCACTGCTGCACAACACGGCTGTAGTCCTGGTCCAAAAGGACCTCTAGTCCCGGACTGCGAGCCGGGACTAAGGTTTCGGGACTAAATGTCCCACCTTTAGTCCCGGTTCTTATGTCGGGACCTTTAGTCCCGGTTGGTAGGTGCTGCCAGGCATCGACGTGGCGCAGCAACTTTTAGTCCCGGTTGGTATTACCAACCGGGATTAAAGGTTCTTTTTTCTTTTTCCTTTTTCTTTTCAATTCATTATTGATTTTGGTTTTCAGTTATATTATTTTTCAATTTATTCTTCGCTGCTATTATCCGTATACGTTGCACCTATACGAGAGCGTTATTATTGCACACAAATAAAGTATGAAACTACATATATATATATATATATATATATATATATATATATATATATATATATATATTATAGAGCTATACATATACGTACATACACATTACATTTACAATAATATACAAGTAATCAAGTGTTCGGCCGCCAGTTAATGAGTTACACAAATGTTTGCCCGTCACTCAAAGCTCATACAAGTGTTCGTTCTTGTTTAGACTATTCAAATTCAACCTAGGGTTGTGATGGAACTCGCCGTCTTTCGGGATGACATGATCGTTGACGAAACCTGCGATCGTCTCCTAGATTGCGACGAGTATTGTGTGCTTGAACACTTGTTCTTTCAATTCTCACTCCTTCCATTTGCATTAATTAAAGGAAATGATATTAATATACATAAGATTTATTTAGTTTCAACAAATAAATAAGATATGAATTTACTGTATACACATGTTACTTACTTTTAGCATCTCTTTAGCAGGTGTAAATTTGCTACACCGCATGTACTCGTAAATGTAGTATCCACATAAATTGGTTCCGTACGGTTGTCTGGACACCCACTTATGTAGAATAGGAGGGGGAGTGGCACTTTCAGATCCGTACGATATCTTTGTTATAGCCAAGCCCAAGCCCTGCCCAATAAGTCGGTCGTTGATTAGGTATAGCATAGTAAATTAAAGGAGCAGGCAACGATAATTAACGAATGATAGAACTTACCTCTAGATCATGTCTTGGTATATTGCCAGCTCTTTTCTCATTGAGTCCCACACATTTATAGTTTGTTCCTTGATCTTAATCTCAATGAGTATCTAGTGATCCCTGCATTTGTTTATAGAGTCAACTTATATATATATATATATAGAGAGAGTATACTCTATAGCCAGCTACAAAATAAGTTATTTTGTAGCCACCTCTATTTACGATAATTTTATATACTAATTTACGACAATGTCAGTATATATTTACTATAGTTGAATTACTATAACATATGGGGATATTTACCATAATGTTATAGTAAATCACATAGGAAGGAGTTACTATAATCTCTTAAATTAGCATAGCAATTATCGTAACTCAAAGTGGCTACAGAATAAGTTATTTTGTAGTCAGCTGTAGGGTAATAGTATATATATATATATATATATATATATATATATATATATATATATATATATATATATATATATATATATTAATATATATATATATATATATTAATATATATATATATATATATATATTAATGTTGGATTGACTAAGACATGATATAACACAACACTTTACCCCATATTGTAAGGGAAGAGTATCAACTCCTTATGCCTTTGGTTATAAAAGAACCTTCAGAGGTTTTTCTCAATTTCCTTGATCTTCAGATTGAATGGATCTTTAGTCTTTGTGTCCTTGTACACGACATATGGATCGATAAAACTAATTCGATCGTCTTGTTTCAATCTGAGTTCTCTCATCATGTGTCTACACATCGTGAGCATAGTTATTACGAATACGTATATATGTTAGAGTGGGATTATTGATTAAAAGGAAGAATCACTTATAGACAGTAGCAGCTTATGAGAGATTTGTCAAGAGCATTCATATAGAGAAGCTGGTGTATTTCACTAAACTGTACCCAGATGATGTCATCTCCACGGAAGTAGTGACGATCTCTGACTTGGACGCCTAGATATTGTTCACTTTGATGTTGTGCACAGAATCTCAAGTAGTACTCGTGCAGCTTGTACATTTGTGTACCAAGATTTTTTACCTTTACAGGGTCGCATAGACTCCTGTCATGCACATACTTTCTCCGCCATTCATCAATAACTTCGGCCTCTTTAAGTTCCTCCCGACCGAGAAGTTGTTCTAATGAAAGCCCAGTCACATTCATCCACTTGGCGAGTTCATCTAAATCCACATCATCAGGTACCGACATTTGCATAAAGTTCATGTTGGAACCATATTGATTCTCAACCACTAGTGGCGGCACTGATTGCTGCGCTTGTTGGTCGAGCTGTGCAACATCTTTTCCGACCGCCTTCTGTTTCCTTTTATCCTCCTTGATTTTCTTTGTGATAGTACGCTTATAGTCTGATAGTGGCGGCGTTGGTTTTTTACTAGTGGCGCGCTTCTCGTCTTGCATAGCCTGCACCACTTGACGTAGCTTTACACGAGGATACATTAGGTATGGCTTCTCTTGCTTTGCTCGTGCGTCAGCTTTGATCTTTTCGAAGAACGCTTTCACTTCTGCCTTGACTGAAGCATTAAGTTCTTCATCAGTCTTCTCGTATGGAAGCTTGGTCATCTTTGGGATCTTCGTGACCACGACTTGTTTCTTCGGCGGAGGTGGTGGGACCGATCTCTGTGAGCCAACGGGCCTCTTGTTCCTCGATGGACCAGCCGGTGCGGTCGTTATCGGAATTGGCGGAGGCGGCGGCGCGATTGGAGCTTGCTGTTGTGGAGGAGATTGGGCCGCTGGCGGCGTTGGAGTATGTCGTGGAGGAGATACGACCAGCGGTGGGGATGCAGCCTTGTCTGCTTGTATGAAATCGTCGTCGTCGTGTCCCATGGCACTGTGTTCATGTGGTGAATGGATAGACGGACTTGGGGAGGTCCTGGATTTGAAAAAAACAAACAAGGTATATACATGAGTGAACCGTAATTAGATACAGTACATAATTATTGAAAAGCAATTGCGTTCACAATTATCCACACCTAGGGTTCGGTTGTGGTGGCGGCGCCCCAGGAATAATGATGTACCGTTTCTTCCAACATATGAATGTCTTCTCCGCTTCACCAAGGGTCTTCTCCCCATCACCACCTTCGATATCCAGAGCCACATTTTCATGGCCTTTGACCACTCTATCCACTGAGACACTAGCATATCCGGGTGGTATTGCGACCGAGTGGATCATTGGTGTCTTGGTGGAGTCGATAGGAGATATAACACCAGTAGCCACCTTGACTGTGGCATTCCCCTCCGGAATATGCAGCTCACAGGACGTCAATGGAGCGGTGACGTCATCCACTGGGAAGCGCATCCCTGCGTCATCATCTTGCCTCACAGGCACCTCCGTAGAAGCACAACTGCTTTTCAACTGAGTTGAGCCGGGGCTGATGTTGGTGGACGGCTGTGACAAGCTCTGGAGGCAGGAACTTACAACTTCCTCCACGGCCTTTCTGATTTGCTCATTCATAGTGGCCTTAAGCGCTTCCTCCCGCTCTAGTGCCTTACGAGCCACTTCACTGGTCTTCATAACAGCCTCATCCAACTGACGTAGCCGTTCCCTGTCCTCTTCTTTCTCTGACGGCTTCTATAAGTTTCTCTGTCCTGAGGGAAGGCATGCTCCCACAACACGGAGCCATAGCCTCTCGTCCGTCCACCATGCTCAGGGTTCCCCGGGGCGTATGTCAGCTCATCTTTATCTCTGTTCGGCTGCCACTCTCCACTTTGAGCGACAGAGCGGGCTTGATGAAATCTTTCTGCTACAGCTTGGATGCGTTCCCCATACACGACCGCTCCGGTCTCTAGGTCCAAGCGGCCTCCGTGAGCAAAAAAAACCAGTGCTTGGCGTGCTCAGGCCAGTCGAGGGATTCTGGCACCAACCCCCTGTCAATTAGCTCTTGCTCGGCTTTTTCCCACTTAGGAATGGCCGTAGGGTAGCCACCTGATCCCATCCTATGGTGGTAGGTCTTGTGTCGGGCATTCTCTTGGTTCCTTCTCGCCCGTTGCTGACCCTCTTTCGACGTCTTGAACTGTACAAACTCGTTCCAAAAAGGCCGCAGCTTGACAAAGTGCTTACAGTTGAAATCCGGAGTCTTATTCTTCTTGATATAGTCGTTATATAGATTCTTCTTATAGCACTGGAATTGTGTGGCCATCTTCTTCATAGACCAATCCTGAACTCTTTCCTTCAACTGTTCATCGTTTGTGTCTAGCGTGAAATGTTGCAACACGTCACCCCAAACTAGTTTCTTATCACGGTCGGAGACATAACTGATTTCTGGGCGTTGCTTATTTTTCTTCCATTCACGGACATTGATCGGGATCCTATCCCGGGCAAGGTACCCTAAGTGGTTGACAAAAGCTCTTGCATGGGGTCCACGTGGCTGGCCTGTTCTCTCGTCGAAATCCGTGATAACCAACCGGCCCTCCATCGGCTTCTTCGGGCCTCGTACTTTTCTGCTGGTCCCCGTGGATGTTATTGAGATAGAGGGCTATGTAGGCAGAAACAAGACAATTAATAAAGGATATTTTTTTGAATTTCATGGATATAAACATAGGAGGCTGCATATATTATAGACCTCGTCAACATTGTCTTGGTCATTCGGGTCGACCAAGTACTGAGAACCGTCATCGATGCCCTCAGGGTTCTCATTACCTTCACGATCGTCATAATGACCTTCTTCAGCGCTACCGCGGATCATGTTCAACAATATTTCTTCGTCTTCTCTCGGGTCGGCCATTTCTGCAAAAATAATTAGGGTTTAGGGTTTACAGTTCAGGGTTTAGGGTTTACAGTTTAGAGTTTAGGCATTACTAAGCATAAGAGATCGACTTACACATATTAGTGGGATATCATCTGGATATAAGTGTAGATCAAGGTAATCATGCAGGAACGGTATCGACCAACTTCTACTAACTTAATACATCTAATAACAAGTAAGTCTATCATAATTTGTATTTCTTAATTAAAATAGATAATTTTAACTCATGAAAAAACTATTCAAATTTCAGGTTTAATAGTCGATGAATAATCGTTCCAAAATAATCGATGCAAATATACAATATATATAGATATATACATATATACATATATATACATATATAGACATATATAGACATATATACATATATACATATATATATACATATATATACATATATAGATATATACATATATATATACACATATATATACATATATACATATAGATATATAGATATATACATATATATACATATATAGATATATACATATATATACATGGCAACTTATCTAGTGTAAACCAACCTCTCTGTGCAACCGTGCAAACTTCTAATTTGGGTCACATGATGTTGATCCAAGGGGGCGCAGGGGGAGTGTGAGGGGGGATTTGTAAAAGTGTGATTAGGAGCGGGCGGTTAAGAGCAAAATTACCCAATTCTCATACGCCCCTTGGATCAACATCATGTGGCCCAGATTAGAAGTTTGCACGGTTGCACGGAGAGGTTAGTTTGCACCAGATACGTTGCCTATATACATATATAGATGTATACATATATGTATATATATATATGTATATATATATTGCCGCAGGCGGCGCCGGTGCTGGAATTGAAGCAGCAGCGCGGCGGCGCCCGAAGCAACAGCGCACTCGCGGCTCCGGCAATGGGGCACAGCAGCGCGCGGCGGAGACCAACCTGGCGGCGCGCGGTGGTTCTCGGGGCGGCACTCGGGGCGGCGCGCGGCGGTGCTCGGGCGGCGGTGCTCGGGAGATCGATGGAGACGAGGCGGGGTTCGTGTCTGCGCGCTAGTGGGGAGGAGGAGGAAGAAGACGGGCTTTTATAGGCCAGGGACCTTTAGTCCCGGGCCTGGCCACCGCCCGGGACTAAAGGGGCTTTAGTCCCGGTTCCAGCCACGAACCGCGGTTCGTGGCTGGAACCGGGACTAAAGCCCCTTTAGTCCCGGGCGGTTGCCAGGCCCGGGACTAAAGGTCCCTCCACCAAATTCTAGCGCCTGTTTAGGCGCCAGAATTTGTTAGATTTTATTTTTCACCTTTTTCCTTTCATCTTTCTAAATGCATAGTAAATTAAATATTTATCATAAATTTTTTCAAAAATACACATTAGTTTAGTTTGACTCTATTGTGCATTACATAAATTGTAAACACTATTTTTTTTCAAATATTTCATATTATCCAAAATAAATGTTATTTATAATGAATATTGTGTTAATGCAAAAATATAATAGGCAATTAAAATATATAAAATTGTTGGCTTTCGACAGAAAATTTCTTTTTGGGTCATTTGGATGTTAAACTTTTGTTTCTTCAATAATAATTATCCAAATGTGCGACATTAATTGTCAAAACATTGGTTTTTAGAAACACACACTTTGACCGAACCCTGGATGGTCTCGAATGGAAAACTCATGAATACAAAGTTTGTTCCACTCATCAAGACCTACATTTGGTCTAATGGTCAACTTTTCATTTGTAAAAGTTTGAACCACTTAATTTTGAATTTTGAAAGAATTCATAGCCAAACGCTGGTTTTCGGAACCCTGGATGGTCTCAAATGGAAAACTCATGAATACCAATATTGTTCCACTCATCAAGATCTACATTTCATACATAGACCATTTTTGTATTTGACAAAGTATTGGCAAAGTGTAGTTAAAAATCCACAATTCCCACATATAGTTTTATATAGTTTGTGTGAGATTCAAGATTTGGTGAGTATTGTTTATTTAAACTTTTTCAAATAGGAAAAATGGTCTACATATAAAGTTTGGATCTTGATGAGCTCTAACAACTTGATATTCCAAAGTTTTTCATTTCAAGTCATTTAGTCTGTCATTTGACCAAGTCTGACTAAAACTCGTCTTCGATTTTGAAAACATGTGCCTGGGACTTACTAAAATTTATCTAGATTAAAAAATAGTCCATGTATGAAATGTAGATCTTGATGAGCTCTAACAACTTGGTATTCAAAAGTTTTTCATTTGAAGTCATCAAATAGGTCATTTGACCAAGTTTGACCAAAGTCAAAACATTGGTTTTTAGAAACACACACTTTGACCGAACCCTGGATGGTCTCAAATGGAAAACTCATGAATACAAAGTTTGTTCCACTCATCAAGACCTACATTTGGTCTAATGGTCAACTTTTCATTTGTAAAAGTTTGAACCACTCAATTTTGAATTTTGAAAGAATTCATAGCCAAATGCCAGTTTTCAAAACCCTGGACGGTCTCGAATGGAAAACTCATGAATACCAATATTGTTCCACTCATCAAGATCTACATTTCATACACAGACCATTTTTGCATTTGACAAAGTGTTGGCAAAGTGTAGTTGAAAATCCACAATTCTCACATATAGCAAAGTTTGAACCACTCTAATTTGAATTTTCAACACATAATGTTACAATTATATTACACAAGATGTCAAATACACATTATTAATTTGAGTTCACTATCTATATCAAGAGGGCACAGTGGTAAACTTTTTCTTGACGTAATGCCCTTGGTTATGATCATTCCGTAACCATGGAGTGTCCTCAGCAGCGAGCAGGATGCTTGGGTCTTTGGCCACACAGAAGGGTGGGATTCGTTCATCCTTTTCATAATCCTCTGACACGTCTGACTTGTCTTCAATTCCCACGATGTTTCTTTTCTCTGTAAGAACTATGTGGCACTTTGGCTCGTTGGTTTTTTTCTCGTCGTGTTTTCCTCTCTTGGGTTTTGTAGACATGTCTTTGACATAGAATACCTGATTCACATCAGCAGCAAGGACGAATGGATCATTTCTATACCCAATATTGTTGAGGTCCACTATTGTCATTCCGTACTCCTTATCGACTGATACCCCTCCGTTCATCTTCACCCATTGGCATCGGAATAGAGAGACTTTAAAATTATGTGCATAGTCTAGTTCCCAAATCTCCTCTATGCGACCATAATATGTGTTTATGTTCCCATTCGGTTCCGTAGCATCCACGCGGACACCACTGTTTTGGTTGGTACTCTTTTTATCTTGGGATACGGTGTAAAATGTATTTCCATTTATCTCGTACCCTTTGTACGTGAGGATGTGCCACGCTGGTTGCCTAGCCAACAAATACAGTTCATCTCCAATAGTTTTATCACCCTGACATTTTTTGTGCAACCAATCACCGAATGTCTCCATGTGATGATGCGTAATCCAAGCCTCATTCTTCGCAGGATTCTCAGATCGTACAAAATTTATGTGTTTCTCAATATACGGTTCCACCACAGTGGAGTTTCAAAGAACTGTGTAGTGCGCTTTAATGAAAGAATCATCACCATGGCTGATATATATTTTCTTTCCTAGTGTACCCTTTCCACCAAGTCTCCCCTCATACCCTGATTCAGGAAGACCAATCGGGTCAAGGTCAGGAATGAAGTCCACATAAAACTCAATGACCTCCTCTGTCCCATATCCCTTGGCAATGCTTCCTTCTGGCCGACCCCGCTGGTGAACATATTTTTCAGTACACCCATAAATCTCTCCAAGGGAAACATGTTGTATAGGAACACAGGACCCATGATATTAATCTCTTTGACCAGATGAATTAGGAGATATGTCATGATATCAAAGAAGGATGGAGGGAACACTAACTCAAAGCTGACAAGGCATTGAACCACGTCATTCTGTAGAGTAGCTAGATCAAAAGGATTGATTGCCTTCTGAGAAATTGCACTGAGAAATGCACACAGCTTCACGGTGGCCAGACGTACATGTGGAGGTAGAATTCCTCTTAAGGCAACCGGAAGCAGTTGCGTCATAATCACGTGGTAGTCGTGCGATTTTAAGTTGGCAAATTTCTTCTCTGGTACATTTATTATACGCTTTATATTGGAGGAGAACCCAGATGGGACTTTGATGCTGCTTAGGCACTCAAACATGCTTTCCTTCTCCTCATTGCTAAGAGTGTAGCTAGCAGATCTTAAGTAATGACGTCCATCATCTGTCTTCTCTGGATGCAGGTTGTCTCGTTCTTTCGTGCGCTTCAAGTCCTCTCGTGCCTCAAGGGTATCCTTAGGCTTTCCAAACACACCCATGAACCCTAGGAGATTGACACAAAGATTCTTTGTCAGGTGCATCACGTCGATCGAGTGGCGGACCTCAAGGTCTTTCCAATATGGTAGGTCCCAAAATATTAACTTCTTTTTCCACATTGGGCGCGCCCCGAAGCATCTTTTGGAACAGGTTCACTACCTTGTCCCTTTCCAAACATTACTTTCAAATCTTTGACCGTCTTGAATACCTCTACCCCATCTCGGTTGCCTGGCTTGGACCGGTGTTCTGTCGTACCTTTAAAATGTTTGCCTTTCTTTCTCAACTGGTGGTTCTTAGCAAGAAATCGACGATAGCCAAGGTACACGACCTTTTGACATTTTTTTAAATAGACAGCCTCAAGGTCACTAAAACAATGGGTGCATGTATTATATCCCTTATTTGTCTGTCCTGAAAGATTACTTAGAGCTGGCCAATCATTGATTATCACGAACAACAATGCTCGTAGGTCGAATTCTTCCTGTTTGTACTCATCCCACACATGCACACCTGGTTTGCTCCATAGCAGCTGGAGTTCCTCAACTAATGGCCTTAGATAGACATCGATGTCATTGCCAGGTTGCTTCGGGCCTTGAATGAGCACTGACATCATAATGAACTTCCGCTTCATGCATAACCATGGAGGAAGGTTGTAGATACATAGAGTAACGGGCCAAGTGCTATGACTAGAGCTCTGGTCCCCAAAAGGATTAAATCCATCCGTACTCAATGCGAACCTTAGGTTTCTTGTGTCATCTGTAAAGTCTAGGAATTCTCTATCTATTTCTCTCCACTGGGACCCATCTGCAGGGTGTCTCAACATGTTGTCCACCTTACGGTCTTCTTTGTGCCATCGCAACAACTTTGCGTGCTCCTTGTTTCTGAACAGTCGTTTTAGGCGTGAAATTATTGGAGCATACCACATAACTTTGACAGGGATTCTCTTCTTCGGACGTTCTTCATTCTCAACATCGCCAGGATCATCTCGCAAGATCTTGTATTGTGACGCATGACAAACAGGGCATTCATCTAACTTCTCGTGAACGCCACGGTACAAGATGCAGTCATTAGGACATGCATGTATCTTCTCGATTTGTAATCCTAAAGGGCAGACGATCTTTTTTGCTTCATATGTAGTGGTGGGCAATTCATTAGGCTTCAAAAGCATCTTTTTTGGATCTTCAGTAATTTTCCAAATGCCTTGTCAGATATACCATTCTCTGCCTTCCACTGTAACAACTCCAGTGTCGTGCCTAGCTTTTTCTGCCCATCTTCGGCCGACGAGTAGAGTAACTTCTTGTGATCCTGTAGCATTTGGTCAAACTTAGCCTTCTCCTTTTCACTTTCACAATCTCTTTGTGCGTCACGAATGACATCACCAAGAGCATCGTCATCTTCAGCGATACTGTTTTCTGCATCCGCCTCTTCTTCAACTTCCTCCATCGCGAAGTCACAGTATTGAGCAAAAACATCGTCAGGGTCCGCTTGTTCTTCTTCGCCTTCTTCCATCATAACCCCGATCTCTCCGTGCTTGGTCCAACAAATATAGTTTGGCATGAAACCTGACTTGAACAAGTGCAAATGAATACTTCTTGAGCTATAAAATTCTTTTAAATTCATACACACGGCACATGGGCAGCACATAAAACTATCCCGCTTGTTTTTCTCTGCCACTCTGCAGAATTCTCGCACGTCCTCAATGAACTCGTTGGAGCGGCGATCGGCATTGTACATCCAATGGTGTGTCATTATCTGCATTATATGGCATCACATAATTAAAAGCCCAGCATGAGAAAAGAGTGTGGCACAACCTTGTCTAATTGAGTTCAAAATTTTATAAGTGGTTCATCATTTTATAAAATTAATTTGTGGACGTTAATAAAAAGATAGCAAAATCATAAAATTTGTATTTTTCTATTAAAAGGTGTAATTTTATCTCTAAATAAAATTAATTTAAAGAATTTTTAAAGTTAAAATAAATTTGTTTCAAAATTACAAAGAATCAACATTATTTAATATTTTAAAATGAGAACATGAACAAATTAAAGTAAAAAGTATTCTAAAAAATCTATAATAGAACATTATATGTGTATACTACTCTCTATGTACTATAATTAGCATCGTTCATAAAAATCCAAACATGAAAAGTGATTGGAGCTAGCAATATAAAATAAAATAGCCATATATAACATGGATTTACATATGGTGCTGCTAAAACATAGGAGGATGAAGCTAGCAACCTTTCAAACAAATCGATGACGGCGTAGAAGCGTTTGAAGTGGATTGATCGCCGGAGATGAGACAAGCAAGAACAATGGAAGAACAAGCAACAAGAACATGAACAAGGAAGGACTCGGGCAGGGAGGAAGAAGAGGGAGGTTCAATTTATAGGGGAGGTTTTAATCCCAGTTGGTAACACCAACCGGGACTAAACCCAGTCCTATAGTCCCGGTCGATGCCACGGACCGGGACAAAAGCTGTAGCCCCGGTCCGTGGAACTGACCGGAACTAAAGGTAGGACTTTAGTCCCGGTTGGTGTTACCAACCGGGACTAAAGGTCCCTCCCGACAGCGCCTGACAACAGAGCCGTTGGTGAGGGACCTTTAGTCCCGGTTGGTAACACCAACCGGAACTAAAAGTCTATTTAGTCCCGGTCACCAAAATCGTCGAGACTAAAGGCATTTTGGGCGATCGACGAAATGTCAGTTGTGTAGTAGTGACCAAATGAAAAAAAAATCTTGCCAAATGTCTCGTGGTATCAATAACTCTTTTCGTCACGCAAGACTCATCTACTACGATAATGAATGGAAAATCTGATTTCTCGTACTGCGGCTCTCCCACCATGACTCGACTACCACACTGCACGGTCATAGAAAGCACATCCAAACAGAGCCAATATGCCAACTTACAGTATATGAGCTTAGTTTTCATATAAATAAATTTGTACGCAATGTTCTCACTTTTATTAGGAGAATTGTCGTTGACACTTAAATTGGGCTCGGGCCGGTTTTAGAGTCAGCACTTGCCAATTTTGGCTTAATTCAAAGAAAACTCCATGAAACGACATGAAATTGTACCACATTTCTATTGAGATAAAATCACCCATGTTTGGGGTACACAGTAGATTGATGTACATATTAAACTACACAATTGATCTTTTATCAATCTACCCACTTTTTAATCCTTATTATTATTATCCCTTCCAACCTCCTTGCTACAAGAACGAATGTTGAATCAGCCCTATTGATCTAATGATCAGCCTCTCCATTGGAACCTCCCTCTGCTGCATGCTAGGCTGCGTGCAGCCTCGAACCGACGCGTCTACCGGTTTGTGGCCCGAATTAACGTCAACAATAACAATATAGCATGCCCTTCGGAAAGTGTCTACTCTAGAGTTATTAATGATTACTATGTGTTTCACCATTCGATAGGATATTCCCTAGTTTCAAAATAGTTTCACACAAGGAAGAAACCATTTCCACAAAAATAACGGGGAATCATTTTACGTTAAGGCTCCCCAAACGTTCTTTCCACTCCTTTATATGCCGATGATCCGTGCCAATTTGTAGGTAAGACTTCCACTCCTTTATGGCTTTATTATGCCGATGCCCCGCGCCAATTTACTTCAATGTTTCAAGATGACACCGAAATGTTTGTTGTCTAAAATAGGGAGTGATGACAGGAGTGGACACCAACAGAGACACAATTCACGTGCAGGTCATATGTTTGGTTCTCACCCACGCGTGATCCCCCAATCAAGCGGCAGGAGCGCCGCCACGGTCGCCGAATCATTTGGCGGAGCGCAGGCCCGCAACTTGCGTCAGCTCGTGGTATCTTGCAAGGAATGATCTCCCGGCTTCCGCACCAAACTCCGCATATTCGTGCACTCCTCTGGTGTGATCCCACAAAATACCATCTGTCCATGTCATCGATGTATGACAGTAACCGTGCACTTATTTTTTTTTTTTTGAGGGAAATCGTGCAATTAATTTAACTTGCCTCTCCTTGCTCAGGAAGCTGAAAAAGTCACTTTCGGTCTGATAATAATAATAATAATATAAACCCACTAAACAAAGACGAATGGCTTTCGAAATTCCTGTTTCACATTTGCATTATTCTGATTGTACTCTAATATAGTAATAACCCTGACAAGCGTGGCCAATTATGTCGTTTACCTTGGGACTAAACCAACTAGTTCCACGACTGGTCCGAGCTAGCCGTTGTTAGACTTCGATTTGGAACCTCGCCATTTAGAGAAGTAGCAGGACGATTTTTGTAAAAAAAAAAAAGTTTCTCGACTTTCGCCCGCCGTTTTCTCGAATGAACATCTATTCAAGCGTCAGCTATAGCACTGCAAAATGACATTATAGTTTAAAATAGTTTGATTTAAAGGGGTGTTTAGTTTCCTATTTCACCCAAAAATTTTAGGTTTTGGCCCATCATTTTGCAGAATAAAACTAAACACCATACAAAATTTTTTGCAAAAAGTTATTCATTCTCTATTTTGGATTTTGACCTCAAGAGGAAAAAATGCCAAAAGGCAAAAAGGTCCTTACCACCCCATAAAAAATTTGGCATTTTAGATGGAACTAAACACACCTATAAAAATTTTGGCATTTTGCATTTCATCGTTCCAAAGTAGGCTATGTTTAGTTCCTCATGGAATGCAAAATATAAAATACCAACTACTTTGGAATGATGAAATGCAACATGCTAAAATTTTTATGGGTGTGTTTAGTTTCATTCAAAATGCCAAATTTTTCATCGGGTGGATGAGAGTTTTTTGGCTTTTTGGCTTTCTTTGGCCTCTTAAGGCCAAATCTAAGGCCCTGTTTAGTTCCCGAAATATTTTGCGAAATGCAACTGTAGCACTACCGTAACACTTTTCGTTGTTATTTGGTAATGAGTGTCCATGGCCTAATTAGGCTTAAAAGATTCGTCTCGTAAATTTTCGTCTAAACTGTGTAATTATTTTTATTTTTTATCTATATTTAATGCTCCATGCATGTGTCCAAAGATTCGATGTGACGGGAAATCTTGAAATATTTTGCAAAATATTTTGGAACTAAACTAGGCCTAAAATGGAGAATGGATACCTTT
Source organism: Saccharum spontaneum (assembly GCA_022457205.1). NCBI lineage: Eukaryota > Viridiplantae > Streptophyta > Magnoliopsida > Poales > Poaceae > Saccharum > Saccharum spontaneum. The sequence goes on along the minus strand of CM039588.1, from coordinate 21,090,948 downwards.
TTGCCAAAAATTTTACATGGTGTTTAGTTTCATTTTGCAAAATGATGGGACAAAACTTAAAAAATTTTTTGGTAAAATGAGGAACTAAACACACCCGTAGTTGGCATTTTGTATTTTGTATTTCATGGGGAACTAAACACGGCCTAAGTTAAATTTTAAATATTTTATAATTACATTACTTTTGAAGAGGTAATGCATAAAAAAGTTGCCACTCAGAAAAATCATGCTCTAAGAGTATATAAAAGGTTGTCACAATCCGTTCACTGCTCCATGACATCATATGTAACCAATGTTCCAAATAGCGGCGATTTCAACGTTTTGCCGCTAGGAATTTTTGCGCATTTACCCGCTACACTGTTATCACTGCTAAATTAAATAACATAACTTAGCATTTGGCCACCATAGGACCCTTGGAGTTCCACTCTTGAACTTTTACAGTTTTGCTTGTCACCTGTGACCTACGTATGCTACAGTTATAGGGTGTGCCAAACTGTCTATTTGTCTATTTATGTTTGTGTTTGGACTTTTTCAAGTACAACTAGGTTTGTAGAAAATATATATTATCATTATTTGTGTCACCAAATAAGTTTATTATAAAATATATTCAACGATTGATCTAATGAGTAAACTATATACCATAAATATTAATATTTTATTATATATTTGGTAAAAATAAGGATATTTGATTTTTCGAGAAGTGATAATGACACTTTTTTAGTGGAATAATGACATTTTTTATGAAACCCAGAGAATAGCAATTTATATCACTGATTTTGAACGTCGTGTGGTCAAAATTTGTTATCCGATAGATATTCATTTGTTAGGACACCAACTAAACAAACCATTATTACAACCAAGCAGGCCTGAACGTCAAGAAGAAATAATAAAATTCAATCGATTGCTTTTCAATATCACCATACATTTTTATTATAAACTATAATCAAATTGGCGCCCCATGACAACCGAACAGGCCCTGTTCGTTTACCTTATAAGCCGTACCTTTTCAGGCTGTTTTTTTTTTCTTATAAGCCGGCTGTGGCTGATTTGCTGTAAGAGAAAAACATTGTTCCACGGCTGATAAGCCGTGCTGATAAGCTCAGCCGAACAGGGGGACAATATTTTTCTCTCGTAACAAATTAGCGAATAATACTTTTAGCCATGACTTTTCAGCCAAGCGAACATGACCTCATTTATCTTAACGAGATATGCTCCCGGTCTTTCTCTCTATCTCAAAATAATTCCCCATCTCATATTTCATCAAGGAGTTAAATAATTCTAACTCTGACTAAATATATAAAATACTAATATTTAGGATATTAGATAATTATCATTAGATTAATCATATTATATATTTTTATAGTAAATCTATTCGAAGATACAAATGTTAATATTATTTAATCTAGGTAAAATTGAGATCTGTTGATTTCTCGAGATGTGAGATGGAGATCTGTTTTACTCCCTCCATCTATTTATTGGAGTCATCTTAGGGTCATGCGCAGTGATCAAGAAGGGGTGACGCATGCAGACGGTTGAATTAATTCCACCGGTGAGAGGAACCGCATGCAGACGGTTGAATTAATTGGGTCAGTGAGAGAAGCCGCATATGCCTGAGACGATGTGAAAACTATGATCCCTGACTTAGACGACTCCGACTCTCGGAGAATCGATAAATGGATGGAGAGAGCAGAACGGATGAAGTTGTGCATTCACACGAACGTTGGGCACGGACAACGTGTGGCTCATGGAATGGAACTTGTCACATCACACCACATGTCCATCTGTCAGTCTAGAGTACCGGACTCCTCATCCTATTAACCATCAAAATAAGATCATCAGAAATAAAAATTCAATCAAAAAAATGGCGAGGAAAAGCCAAAATCACCCCAAATTTGGCAGGCAGCACTTCCATATGCTCATGGGAAATTTATATTTTTACCATTATTATAAACGGCGTTCATCCGATTGTTACTCTTAGGATGACACAACTTTACCACGTGAGAAGTTTTAGTTTTAGATTTACCACATTTACGCATGTGCATGCCACGCCAGCTCAACACGTTGGCGCCTAGTCAACATGGCACGTGAAATGTCTTTGCTACCTCTGCCCTGCTCCTCTCTCTTCCTCTCCGACAGTTAGGTCCCGCAGCTCCTCTCACTGTCAGATGGGCTCACTTGTCAGCTTCGTCTCTTACCTCCTGCCATATATGACTTTCTCTGTTCTGCTTCGCTCGCGGGCACTCCTCTTTCACTTCTGCGATGGCCCCGTCGCACACCAGCTCCTCATTCCTCCGCCCGCCGCCGCTGCCACACCACGCACCCTCGCCTCTATTTCCGCCCTACCTCCGCCTCCCTCCGTGTCGCCGAAGTACTTGGCGGTGGCGGCCTTTGCAACGACGAGCTCAGCGTCCGCAACGACAGGAGCTACGGGAAGGGTGGCCGCGTGTGTGGCCCTCGCTGCGGGCAAGCTCGGCAATGCAAGTGGCCCCAGCCGCAGGCGAGCTCGGCCTCGGTGGCGGCGCAGCGACTCCCTGCCATGGCCACCACCTCCGTCGCCGCCTCCTCCCCCCCACCCCTACCCCTCTCGCTCCCGCTCCCGCCGCTGAAACCCTAGCGCCACCTCGAGAGCCTCGATTCGGGGCCGCCTCCTGCCCATCCGGTGCTCTTCCACCTCCTCGCCGCCGGGGTCGCGTGCCTGGCGTCGCCGCATGCCCAGCTCCTCAGGAGCCCATGCTGGAGACGGATACATATCTCGGCGAGGTGATGGATCAGGAGGGAAACCGCGTGAGCCTGAGCCCTTGCCACCTCCATCCTCCCCTTCCTCCTGGAGTGAACATTCATGTATGGCTGGAGGTAGGAGACGAAGCTGACGAGTGGGGCCCACCTAGCAATGACGGGAGTTGCGGGACCCAGCTGTCGGAGAGGGAGAGAGAGGAGCAAGGCAGGGCAGCAAGGACATTTCACGTGCCTATACTGACCGTGTTGGGCTGGCGTGGCATGCCACGTGTACAAATGTGATAAATCGAAAACTAAAACTCCTGTGACTTCTCTGTAAAGCAGTAAGTGACGACAATCTGACGAGCGCCACTCGTAACCATGCTAAAATTGTAAATTTCCCTCTGCTCGTCTCCCCTTCCTTCCACGGCGCGGCAGTCCGGTCGTGACACCTACCGGCTCACCGCCCCTTTCCTTCGTTCCTCGAACCGCTCCTCCCCTTCCGCTTCCGCTTCGTGTCTCGCCCGCACTTTCCAAACCAAACCAAACCATCCATATAAATCCCGCGAGGAATCTATGACCGGCGAGGAGGAGCAGGAGCAGGAGCACGGTGGCCACAGGTACGTCAGGATGCCGCCGGAGCCGCCCGAGCCGGAGGGGTTGGCCGCCGCGTCGTCGGCGTCGTTCCGCCTGCCGGAGTCGGCGCGGGTGTTCGACGAGCTGCCGCGGGCCAGGATCGTCGGGGTCTCGCGCCCCGACGCCGGGGACATCACGCCCATGCTGCTCTCCTACACCATCGAGGTCCACTACAAGCAGGTCCGTCCCCGGGCGCCGCCTCTCCCCACCTCCGGATTCGTCTGGCCTTGCTATCTCCTCTAGTTGGGTGGGCAGCGCAGTAGTGCCTGGCATTTGGCGGTTTATAATTGCTGCGTGAATTGGGCGTCTGGGTGATTTGTTTCCCCGATGGGCTCCGACTACATTTTTTCTAGGTGATCTCAGAAGCTTCGATTATCCCTTGAGGTGCCGGGAACTGAGTTGTTCGTTCGATTCGGGTTCTGTGAGTGGCTTGTGGTTCAATTCGGGCGTGCTGCTTTGATGTGGATGTGAATATGGAAGTGACTTAAGTACTTGTGTATACTTTATTTATATATAATAAAGGTAGCTTTTGTTGAATTCCTATTCCTTTTTCACAAAAAACTTATTGGGCTTATTGTGGAGGAAAATGGTACCTCTTATGTGCTTTGGGTTGCAATATTGTCAGTGCGTGACTCAATGATTGCATGAGTTCCGTCTGGGATTTTCCATTCCATGCAAAAAGCTGGTGAACTCTTTGCGTTACTGGCTACATTTCGCCATGCTGGTGACCTTTAGCAATTTGAGCTTCTTGCTACTCCTTCAAAAGTCCATTATCTTTTGGTGGGGTACAAGTGGTTGAGGTGATCATTGTATACCACAACAACATAGCCTTTTGTCCCAAGCAAGTTGGGGTAGGCTAGGTGATCATTGTATACCATTTAATAATAGTTAACATAGGAGATTAGGACTTTGTATGGCTCACTATCATTAAACTTCTTTTAGAGAAAAGGGTAACCCATAGTTTTCAATAAAATCAACTGCCATTAAACATTTCTTATATTTGGTGCTTTGTGTGTGCACTGCGAAACATATGCTTACATGGAATTCAGGTAGTTTTCGTTTTCTCTCTTTTGCTTTCTCGGGGTGGGGGGGGGGGGTGGGGGGGGGGGAATATTAGACTGCAATTTGGTGGCAGCTGTATGAGACATTCAGTATGATGTACTGATGTTACTAGATGACTGGGTGAAGTAGTTGGGTGGACACAGAGAACAGAATGCGAACTGGGGTGCTGCTTTCTGAGCCAATCAACCAAGGAAAAAGATTGATGTGATATGTTCCTTTGTGCGGTTGGCATCAAGACAAAAATAAATAGTACAGCTTGCATCAGTTGATGTAGCATAGCATGGCACATTGATTTTCTTGTTGATGAATAATGTGAAAACCTGATTCCACTGGAATATTTGGGGTTGCTTTGTTAACGTTCATTTATTGCATTTTAGCCTATGCAATTCCCCAAAATATGAACTCTGAAATCCACTAAATAATGTTCACTAGTTCTTCTCTCAGTTTAGGTGGCTCCTATATAAGAAGGCTTCACAAGTGCTATATCTACATTTTGCATTGAAGAGACGTGCATTTCTTGAAGAATTTCATGAGAAACAGGAACAGGTTGGTTACAAATTTTTACGATTATTTTGAGCTGTGCTTGAATATACTTATTCTTTCTGGTTAACCGCTAAATGCATTGGTTACAGCACATTGCAAATATATAGTGCACCTTTTTTCTTGACAAAATTGTTTAGTTTATAACCATCTAGGAGTTGCTTCTCATTACGTTTTGCATTTCACTATGTTTTCTGTCATTTTCACTTGCTTGAGCCAGCACATGCATTTTACTTTGAGAGCTGTTTGGGGTTCTATCTGCTAATATAGCCGCGCAATGCAAGTATGCCTTCTAAATGAGTGATTTTGCTGACCTGATTATATCCCTTTCTTTGACTGTCAACTCTACTCGGCATGATACGATTATTTTGTGTGGAAGCTTCATTTTCAGTCATGAAGAACTGAACTAATCTCCTTTGTTTAATTAAAGGTCAAAGAATGGCTTCAAAATTTGGGGATCGGGGAGCATATGCCAGTTGTACATGATGATGATGAAGGCGATGATGTGCATGTTCCTTCACAGCATGATGAACACTCTGTCAAAAATAGGTAAAGTGGTGGCTTATTAACAATGTTCCTTGTTGAACTAAAAGAAAAATGGAACTTCAGCAACGAAATCTTGTAAACAATTTTGATGCACTTGAAGCAGTTGGCTTCCCACATATCCATGTGCATGTAGTAATAAACATACTTAAACTTTGGCTGCAGAAATGTTCCTTCAAGTGCTGTTTTACCTGTTATTCGGCCTGCCCTTGGTCGTCAGCAATCAATCTCTGATCGTGCAAAGGCTGCCATGCAAGAATACTTGAACCATTTCTTGGGAAACTTGGATATTGTCAACTCAAGGGAGGTAACAACTAACAAAAGCCCGCTTCCAGTAAAAAAATCATGTTAGTTTTGATGAAAATTTGTAAATATAACCAAAGTATTGTGCACGTGTCCATTAGAGTGGATCATTCTGTTTCTCATTTCTTTTAGACTGTAACATCTGTTAAAATGCAGGTTTGCAAATTTTTGGAAGTTTCACTGTTATCATTTCTGCCAGAGTATGGGTCCAAGCTAAAGGAAGATTATGTTACAGCAAGGCACTTGACAAAAATTGAAATTGAGATGGACAGTAAAGAGAGATACTGTTCATCATGCTGTTTTAGCTTTTGCAGTAGTAGCTGGCAAAAGGTACTAAGCAATTTTTGATGATTTTATTTTGTTTTACTAACATGATGCTGACTTGTATATGAACCGTTAAATCTATTGCTTCTTGATAGGTTTGGGCTGTACTGAAGCCAGGATTCTTGGCTTTACTCCAAGATCCATTTGATCCTAAGCTTTTGGACATAATTATTTTTGATGTATCACCTTACACTGATAGAGATGAAGGCCAAACCACTCTAGCAAAGGAGATAAAGGAACGTAATCCATTGCATTTTGGATTTGAGGTCCGTTTATGAATTGCTTGGTCTAGCAGCTTGACATATCACTCCAATCAAACAACTAATGTTGTTAGTGTCTCTCCAGTGGACTTATATGTTATCACTCCTACCAAACAAGTAGACTAAATGGGTTCTTTAGCATAACATTTTTTTTTGCCAATTTTGGGTTCAAGTCAAATCAAAACAAAATATTGCTAGTTGGTTTTAGTTGCTTACATGAGAAGTGCCAGTTCTCTCGTGGGGATGACTTTCAGGTAGGAGGTGGCTTGTCCAGCTTATAAATGAACTTAAGGGTATTGACACCTTGGGTCTTTTGAGACATTTTTATTTATGCTGCCTTTAAAACCTCGATCATTTGTTTTCTACAGTAGAGAGATTATTAATAAGTCTTAAGCCACTCAAAGAGACAAGGTGTAACTAGCACAATGTTCTGTTCTTTTTCTCTCAAACACACAGGGAGGCTGTGTAAGAAGAAAGAAAGGGAAATAACCCTTACAGAACACGCGCACTCCCCTCACATAGTTGTATTCTACTTCTATGCATGGAGCATTTTGTGAAGCACCACAACAAATGCAGTAGTCCAGTATTGTTGAAGTCATACACTGTTTAAGAAGAGTTTTGCATTTTATCTAGTATGAAAATCTTGCCGTATACGGCAGTTTTTTTATTTACTTTTTATGAGCTGTCATGACAAATTCACCTGGCAGATTCCAGTCATCCTTAGGTTTAGGGTTGTTTATATAATATATGCTATCAATCAACTATTAAGGACCTTGATTATTTACTTCAAATCAAGTTATTATGTTTTCTCCTTCCTCATGATTGAAACATGCCTGCCCTCAAGCACTGTTGACAGTGACTACGGTTCATGTAATTCCCGTGCTTAGAAACTGAGATTTAACTCCCTTGGCCTATACCAGGAGGCTATATTGCGCCCATGTGCTTGATCTGTATGATAATAAACTATGTATACAACTGGCAAACTTGTGTTTTCTTGTGAGAAACCTTCTCTATAGTTTTAATTTAACCAGTTTCAGAGCTGCTTTGGTACTTTGAATGATGCCGAACTCACTTCATGGACTTGAATCTTTATGTACAGTTGTAGGCTTGTGTCTACTTGTTGAGAAACTAGCTTGATAACCAGTTGTTTCTTGCATTTCTTCTGTGTGCTCTCCATTTGTTCCTCATGTTCCATTTTCCTCCCATCCATGTTTTATCTACATATGGTCCCTATTTGACTTATAGCGAAAGGCCATGATGCAAATAACTCGCCTCGTTTTTGTGTCATAAGAAAAAAAAATTGACAATGGATTTGTGTAGCTCAAATAAAAAAGATAAAAATTACTGTTCGTACTGGACTTGATTTTGCTGGGCAAGCAATTTGGTAATGCAGTAGAAGTGACATCGGTGTTTTGTTCAAATTTTCTAAATACTGCGCTTGTGGAAGGTATCTTCTGGGGGGCGGACAATAAAATTGAGAACAAGAAGTTCAGCTAAGGTAAAAGATTGGGTTACTGCAATAAATGCTGCTCGACGACCCCCAGAGGGCTGGTGTCACCCTCACCGCTTTGGTTCATTCGCACCACCTCGGGGCTTGACTGAAGATGGTAGTGTGGTACAATGGTTCATAGACGGTCATGCTGCATTTGATGCTATTGCTTCTTCCATTGAGGAAGCCAAATCAGAGGTTAGTGCACTTCAAGAAGTGAAAATATTCCTGCTACAAGTTGAAGCCATCGCCATATCATGAAGATAAGTAAATGTTGGGTGCAGATATTTATAACTGACTGGTGGCTGTGCCCAGAATTGTATCTTCGACGCCCCTTTCACTTTCATGGATCCTCTAGGCTTGATATTCTTCTGGAATCAAGGGCGAAACAAGGTGTACAGGTATTTAATTATTATTTTTAATCAGCAAAACTGTTAGAACCTTGGTTCCAGTATGTGTTCCATCTAATCTATAAGAGCTTTATTAACTGTTTTTTACAAAATTGCATTTATTTGTAAGGGTTAGTAGTGGACTTTAAGATGTGAATCAGTTAGGTTTAACGAAGATATTGTTTGACGGTTTTTCCTTTTTTTTCCCCCTTTGGATGATTATGTTGGATTTTACAAATATGCATTCTAGTTGAGTTTTGATAATGCGGGCTTTTGATGTTCTGGTGTTGTGGGTATTTTTTGTGTTTTAATCTGTGCCTATGTATGATTTTTAGGCCTGGTTTCCCTTATAAACTAGGCCAACTCTATTCTTCTTAATTGAAAGGCAGAGTTCCTGCCATTACTTTCAAAAAAAAATGCGGGCTTTTAGTTGTTATTCGTCTATGATTATATTTTATGAAAACATTATTCGGTTACAAATGATTTTTAAGGTTATCCTGTTTCTAAAGTATTGAGGAAAAAACTTAGTGGGAACTCATTATCTTGAGATTTGGAAGAAGTCACTTTTTTATTTAAGTTTTATTTATCTTAACCTAATTCAACAAGATTTTTGGTGGTAAAGGTCTTAAATCAATTCAAACATTTGTCTATGGCCAAGATCCAAACAAGTCAACATTTGAGGGTTAGTTGTATCACATGATAAATAAACCTGTCTACAATCTACTGTACGGCATGTGTTTGCATTCTCTCTTCTTTTATTCTGTCAATAACTGAAGCTTTGTATTAGTAAGATAAGAATGCACTACTTAGCCAGTAGTCCAGTAACAGAGCAAAGAATCTAATCATCTAAGAACCATTTTTCTTCTTTAATATAATGATGCACAACACTCGTCTGTGTTCGAGAAAAAAAGGAGCTAATCACACAATGGTTGTTCTAGACATGAACCTAGTGCACCGTGATTGAAGACCTGTTTGTTTGAGCTGCAGCTTTTGGACTTGCTCAAAAGCTGGCTTTCTGACTTTTTGGCTTTGGCTTTTTGCTATTGACTTTTGTAATAAATTTTTAGCTTCTCAGCAACGAAAAGCCAGAAACACTCTCAGCATGCTTTTCAGCTTTTAGTTTATTTCCTCAGAAGCTAACTTTCCAGCTTTTCAAAGTCCAGCTCAGCAGCTGGGCTGATTGTTTCAGCTTCTGGCTTCTGGCCAGCAAAAAGCTGAAGCAAACGGGTCCTGAGCATATCTTCTGTATATTGCAATGCTTAGTGCTAGAAATTGTGTCTCTATTGATTTGGGCTAACCCTAGAAGGGTAGCTATATAGGTAAGCATACATGGGCCTAGCCTCATGGGCCTAACACTCTTATATTCCAACACCCCCCCGCAGTCTGAACTACCGGCGCAGCGGAGTTTCAGATTGTACAAGAAAGAAGAAAGAACACACACGAGCCCCCCACAGACGCAACTAGCCACTGGTGATGTTGAGGCTAGAGCGAAACTCGGTGAAGGTCGAGGATGGGAGGCTTTTGGTGAAGATGTCTGCGAACTGGGAGGTGGTCGGAACATGAAGGACCCGCACCTCGCCGATGGCAACCCGATCACGGACAAAGTGTAGGTCGATCTCCACGTGCTTCGTCCGCTGGTGTTGGATGGGGTTGGTGGAGAGGTAGACCACACTGACATTGTCGCAGTAGATCAGCGTGCTCCGGGAGGGCGGAGTGTGGAGCTCGGCGAGAAGCTGCCGGAGCCAGGAGGCCTCAGCCACGCCGTTAGCGACAGTGCGGTACTCCGCCTCGGCACTGGACCAGGAGACCACAGGCTGGCGCTTAGACGACCAGGACACCAGGTTGCCGTCCAAGAAGACAGCGTAGCCGGAGGTGGAGCGCTGAGTGTCCGTACACCCGGCCCAGTCGACGTTAGTGTAGACGACAAGCTCGGCGGAGGACCGGTGAAGGAGTAGGCCGTAGTCGATCGTGCCGCGGAGGTAGCGGAGGAGGCGCTTGAGAGCAGTGAGGTGAGGCTCTCGGGGATCATGCATGTGAAGACAGATCTACTGAACTGCATAGGTGATGTCTGGCCGGGTGAAGGTGAGGTACTGAAGGGCACCAGCAAGACTCCGGTATGCAGTGGGATCTGACACTGGGGGGCACTCTGCCTCTGACAACTTGCCCTATGTATCAACTGGAGTGGAGCAGGGGTTGCAGTCAGTCATCCCGGCTCGCTCCAGGATATCTCGAGTATACTGCCGCTGGTGAAGAAGTAACCCGGCAAGATGAGGCTCAACAGTGACCCCGAGGAAATGGTGGAGCACACCCAGATCCTTCGTAGCAAACTCCTGCTGAAGAGCGGTAATAATGCGGCGGAGAAGTGGCTCACTAGAGGCTGTGAGGACAATATCATCAACATAGAGCAGCAGGTATGCAGTGTCCGCTCCATGGTGATAGATAAACAGAGATGTATCAGATTTGGCCTCCACAAACCCTAGTGTCAGCAGGAAAGCAGCAAACCGATGGTTCCACGCCCGGGATGCCTGCTTGAGGCCGTAGAGAGACCTGTTGAGCCGGCAGACCATGTCAGGACGGGAAGAATTAACAAACCCCGCCGGCTGACTGCAGTAAACTGTCTCAGTGAGAAGACTGTGCAGAAAGGCATTCTTGACGTCCAGCTGATGGATGGGTCATGACCGAGCAAGAGCCAGCAAGAGCACGGTGCGGACGGTGGCCGGCTTCACCACCGGGCTAAAGGTCTCATCATAGTTGACCCCAGGGCGATGAGTGAAGCCCCGAAGAACCCAACGAGCCTTGTACCGCTCGAGAATGCCATCAGCCCGACGCTTGTGGGTCCAGATCCACTTGCCGGTGACGACGTTGGATCCCAGCGGCCGGGGCACCAAATCCCAGGTCTGGTTGGCGAGGAGCGCGACGTACTCCTCTTCCATTGCGCGGCGCCAGTGAGCGTCCAACAAGGCGTTACGGACGGAAGAGGGTACTGGAGAGACCTGCGTGTCGCCGGGCAATGCCGCGAGAGCCCGGGGCGGTAGTGTGCCAGCCGCGTGCCGTGTCACCATCGGGTGAACATGCCGCGGGTGCCGGTGAAGCAGCGGCGGGTGGTAGACCGGCGGTGCGACACGGGCAGTCGGGGACTGCGGCGGTGGTGTCGGTGTCCCCGGTGGAGAAGAGGCCTCGAGTGGCGGCGGCGGCCGCGCACGGCGCTGGTACACGCGTACCGGCGCAGCAAAACGCGGAGGAGGTCCCGGGGCAGCACCAGAGGACGACGTCGCCGAATCCGCGTCGAGCGGAGAGGCCGGGGCAGCACCAGAGGACGAGGTCCCCGGACCCTCGCCGAGCGGAGAGGCCGGGGCCGCGCCGGAGGACGACGGGCCCGGACCCGTGGAATCACGGGCGGCCGGGGAGCGGGGACAGGAACCCGGCAAGGAGCTCGGTGAAGCAGTACCTGCAGGAGACCACGGAAAAGGTGGCTGGACCACCGTGTCAGTGGGAAACAGGGAGGAGGGATCAAGATCAGGACCGGTGGTGGGTGGGCTGGAGATGGAGAAGGGGAAGACGGACTCATCGAACACCACATGGCGAGAGATGAGGACCCGTCAGGAGGTAAGGTCAAAACACCGGTACCCCTTGTGATCCGGGGAGTACCCGAGGAAGACACAGAGAGTCGAACGGGGGGCCAACTTGTGGGGAGAAGTGGCAGCGGTGTTGGGGTAACACGCGCACCTGAAGACGCGAAGGTGATCGTATCGAGGAGGGGTACCGAAAAGAGCGTGGTGTGGCGTAGGAGCAGGGCAGGCAGCAGAAGGAAGACGATTGAGGAGGTAGGTGGAGGTGTGCAAGCCCTCAGCCCAGAAGCGAGCAGGAAGAGACGCCTGAAACAGAAGGGTGCGCACGGTGTCATTGGTGGTGCGAATCATGCGTTCAGCCTTACCATTCTGTGAGGAGGTATACGGGCAAGACATGCGCAACTGAACACCGTGAGAGAGGAAGAAAGCACGGGAGGTGGAGTTATCAAGCTTCAACACTTAGGTTTAACTGTGTAGATATTTCTGTACTTCTAGCCTGCCATTTAATCAGATTCCTTTGTGTTGGAGCATATGTCTAAGGCCCATGTGGCTAGGCCCATGTGGCCCATGTATCATACTCTATATAGCTACCCTTCTAGGGTTAGCCTAATTAATCTAGTCCATTCATTCCAACATGGTATCAAGAGCCTAGTTTTCTTCTCTCCTTTCTCCCACCCTCCCTCCAGCCGCCAGGGCCAGCCGCCAGGGGCCGCCGCCCACGCCGGCGAGCCGCCGGGCGCCATGGCTGATCCTCCTCCTCCCTCCTTCCTCTCCTTCCCTCCCCTCTCCCACTCCACTTCCTGGGCCTAGATCGCCGCTGCTCCACCTGCGCCGCGCCCTCTGGAGCCGCTGGCCGCCGCCGCCTCCCCTGGCGCCGCCAACCCAGGTGCAGGCGCGGGCCATGCGCCGCCTCCCCTGGCGCCGCCGGCCGCCGCTGCCACCTTTGGTGCGGGCGCGGGCCACACCTGGGCCCCGCCAGCCGCCTCCTGGCGGGTCTCCAGCGACCTCGCGGCCTGGCAGCCGCCTGGTGGGTCTCCAGCGGGACCAACGCCGCGCCTGGCCCTCGCCCTCGCGTCCGATGGGGCTCCCGCCTCTGCTGCCTTCCCGGTCGCCCCGGCTGATGTCGCCGACGCCGTCGGGCCTGACTTTCCGGAGGACGCTGCCGCCGCCGCGGCCGCCGCTGCTGCTGCAGCCGGCCTGGGGGGGATGCTGCGGCATCCCACCTGCAGGGGACGGCCATGGGCTGCGGAACCCTCCCCGCTCCGTCTTCGGCCGTCCTCTCCGCCCCGCGGCCCGTCTCCGCCCTCGCCGCCGCGCTGGTTTCCGCCCGTGCCGCGGCTGTCGCCGGTCAGGAGCGCGTCCGTGCGGCTGCCCTTCTGTGGCACGGGAGCGGGACGCCGCCGACACTCTGGCCCGCCAGATCGCTGAGGCGGAGTAGCTGCTCGCCCATGACGGGGGGCCACCTCCTCCGGCTCGACGGGACACCTCACCTCCACCACTACGGCTCTCCGTCACGACCCGGCTGATCCCCTCGTCTCGCAGCTTCACTACCAGGCCGGTGGTGTCCAGAACATCCGGCTCCTCGTCCCGGTCGTTCTCGACCCCGAGTCGCCCTCGTATGCTCGTTGGAGGGATCTGGTGGTCCTCACTCTTCGCCGCTACGCCCTCGACGACCACGTCCTCGACGAGCCTACGCCCATGGTCCAGACTCCGTCGTGGCAGCGTCTGGACAGCATCGTGCTTTCCTGGATCCTCGGCACAATCTTCGTCGACCTCCACGACCTCGTCCGCACCACCACCTCCGCTCGCCAGGCCTGGCTGGCACTCGAGGGCCAGTTTCTGGGCAATGCTGAGGCCCGAGCTCTGCGCCTCGACGTGAGCTTCCGCACCTTCGTTCAGGGGAACCTTGCCGTTGGCGAGTTCTGCCGGAAGATGAAGACCATGGCAGATTCCCTCGGCGACCTGGGCTGGCCCGTGGAGGATCGCATCCTCGTCCTCAACGTCCTCCGTGGGCTCAGCGACCGCTACGCCCACCTCCGGACGTGGATCACCCGTCAGCGGCCCTTCCCCACCTTCCTGCAGGTCCGTGACGACCTCATCATGGAGGAGCTCACTCAGGGCCTCCAGCCGGGGTCCACCGCCACCCAGGGGTCCTCGTCCTCCTCGACGGCCCTGGCTGCTACTTCGTCGCGCCCGTCTGCTCCCCCTCGTCCGTCTGCTCCACCACCGTCGTCCCTTCTTGGTCCTCCTCCCTCCGGGCCCAGCGGAGGTGGGGGGGCCGTGGCGGTCGTCGCCGACGTGGTGGGGGCGGTGGGGGTCGTGGGGGAGGCCGTGGTGGTGTCACCCCGCCAGCTGGCCCACCGGGGGGGCACCATGACCTTCTTTCCACAACCCGTGGTCAGGGCGCATTTCTATGTGGCCCTACCACGCTCCAGGGGGTGAGACTCGCCCACTGGTAGCCATGTTTACTGGTGCTCCACCTCCCGACGTCTCCACTACACCGTCGTGGGCTACTTCCCCCGGCGCCCTGCCCGGGCCTGCCGGCTGGGACCAGGCGGTCTTGGCACGGTCGTTCAGCACCATGGGCTTGACACCTCCTATCGGACCTGAGTGGATTGCCGACTCGGGTGCCACCTACCACACCACCCCTAACCCTGGTATACTTTCTTCTGTCCATTCTCCTTTTACTTTTCTCCCCTCGTTCATTATGGTCGCAAATGGTTCGTGTCTTCCTGTCACCTCTGTGGGTACCGCCGGTGCCCATGGGTCCTTTCGTCTTCCCGATGTTCTTGTTGCACCCTCTATGGTTCACAACCTTCTTTCTATTCGTCGTTTTACAGCTGACAACTGGTGTTCTGTGGAGTTTGACTCTTCTGGTCTTACTGTGAAGGATTTGGCTACCCGGCGTCCTCTGCTCCGATGTGACAGTACGGGGCCCCTTTACACCCTCCGTTTTCCGGCGTCTGCCTCACCATCTTCTCTTTTGTCAGCTGCCTTCGCCACCACCTCTTCTGCTACTTGGCACCGGCGCCTCGGCCATCCTGAACGTGATGCCCTGATGCAGCTTAGTCATAGCTCAGACATTCGTTGTACTCGAGCTCATGATGAGCATTTGTGTCATGCGTGCCAAATGGGCCGTTATGTTCGTCTTCCTTTTTCTAGTTCTTCTTCACATGCGGCTCGCATTTTTGATCTTGTACATTGCGACCTATGGACGTCTCCTGTACTCAGCATTTCTGGCTATAAGTACTATCTGGTGGTGGTTGATGATTTTTCTCACTACTCGTGGACTTTTCCCTTACGTGCCAAGTTTGAGACATTCCCCGCGCTTCACCATTTCTTCGCTTGGGTTTTCACTCAGTTCGGCCTCACCATCAAGGCCGTCCAGTGCGACAATGGCCGTGAGTTCGATAACTCCACATCCCGGGCCTTCTTCCTCTCTCGCGGTGTCCAGTTGCGCATGTCTTACCCGTACACCTCCTCTCAGAACGGCAAGGCGGAGCGCATGATTCGCACTACCAATGACATCGTGTGTACCCTCCTTCTCCAGGCTTCACTCCCCGCTCGTTTCTAGGCAGAGCCTGCACACCTTCACCTATCTCCTTAACCGCCTTCCTTCCGCTGCTTGCCCGGCTCCCACGCTGCACCACGCTCTTTTCGGTACCCCTCCGAGGTATCATCACCTTCGAGTCTTCGGGTGTGCGTGTTACCCTAACACCACGGCCACTGCTCCGCACAAGTTGGCTCCCCGATCCATTCTCTGTGTCTTCCTTGGGTACTCCCCGGACCACAAGGGGTACCGCTGCTACGACCTCACCTCTCGTCGAGTCCTCATCTCATGCCATGTGATGTTCGATGAGTCTGTCTTCCCCATTTCCACCACCACCACCCCTTCCACCTCCGGGCTTGACCTCTCCTCTTTACCCACTGATGCGGTGGTCGAGCCACCTTTGCCTTTGTTTCCTGCAGGTGCTACGGCCCCGTGCCCCAGCTCGCCGTTGGCCGGTGCCTCCCCCGACCCTGCTCCTCGTTCGAGCATGGACGGGGACCCTTCCGGGCCGGCCCCTGTCATTCCGACTGACGGGGGTCCCCGGCCGTCACCTCCGGCTCCGGCTGCGCGCTTCGCCCGGCCGATCCTCGTGTACCAGCGCCAGGCCCGGCCTGCGCCACACCTTCGCCGCCGCCGGTGGCCCCTCCTTCGCCGGCGTCACCACCGGAGCTGCCTTCCTCTCTGCCAGGGACACCGGGGCCGTCGCCGCAGCCCCAAACTGCTCGCGTCGAGCCCCCGGTGTATCACCCGCCGCTCCTTCACCGCCACCCGCGTCATGTTCATCCTATGGTGACACGACACGTGGCTGGGACCCTGCAGCCTCGAGCTCTTGCGGCGATGCCCGTTGACTCGCAGGTCTCTCAAGTACCCTCTTCCGTCCGCGAGGCCTTGTTGGACCCTCAGTGGCGCCACGCGATGGAAGAGGAGTACGCGGCTCTCCTCGCCAACAGGACCTGGGATCTGGTGCCACGTCCATCAGGCTCCAACGTCGTCACCGGCAAGTGGATCTGGACACACAAGCGTCGGGCTGATGGCACTCTCGAGAGGTACAAGACTCGTTGGGTTCTCAGGGGTTTCACTCAGCGGCCTGGTGTTGACTATGATGAGACTTTCAGTCCAGTGGTGAAGCCGGCTGCAGTCCGCACGGTGCTCTCCCTCGCACTCACTTGCTCTTGGCCCGTGCATCAGCTGGATGTCAAGAATGCCTTCCTGCATGGTCTTCTCACTGAGACAATTTACTGCAGTCAGCCGGTCGGGTTTGTTGACTCCTCGTGTCCTGACATGGTCTGCAGGCTCAACAGATCTCTCTACGGCCTGAAGCAGGCCCCCAGGGCATGGAACCATCGCTTTGCTGCCTTTCTGTGATCACTGGGGTTTGTGGAGGCCAAGTCCGATACGTCACTGTTCATCTTCCACCATGGAGCTGAGACTGCGTATCTACTGCTCTATGTTGATGTCATTGTCCTCACCGCCTCCAGTGAGTCACTCCTTCGCCGCATCATCACCTCTCTCCAGCAGGAATTTGCTATGAAGGATCTGGGTGTGCTCTACCACTTCCTTGGGGTCACTGTTGCGCCTCATCCTGCTGGATTTCTTCTTCACCAGCGGCAGTACACTCTTGACATCCTTGAGCGAGCTGGGATGACCGACTGCAACCCCTGCTCCACTCCAGTTGACACGCAGGGCAAGATGTCTGAGGCCGAGGGGAACCCGGTGTCTGATCCCACCGCGTACCGGAGTCTTGCTGGTGCTCTCCAGTACCTCACCTTCACTCGGCCGGACATCACTTATGTGGTTCAGCAGCTATGCCTTCATATGCATGATCCGCGGGAGCCTCACCTCACTGCCCTCAAACGCCTCCTTCGCTACCTCCGAGGCACTGTGGGCTACGACCTGCTCCTTCACCGGCGGTCCTCCACCGAGATGGTTGTCTACACTGACGCTGGCTGGGCCGGATGTCCGGACACTCGGCGCTCCACCTCCGGCTACGCTGTCTTCTTGGGCGGCAACCTGGTGTCCTGGTCGTTCAAGCGTCAGCAGGTGGCCTCCCGCTCCAGTGCCGAGGCGGAGTACCGCGCCGTGGCCAATGGCGTGGCCGAGGCTTCTTGGCTCCGCCAGCTCCTGGCCGAGCTCCATAACCCTCTTCTCCGGAGCACACTTTTTTACTGCGACAACGTCAGTGCCGTCTACCTCTCCACCAACCCCGTGCAGCACCAGCGGACCAAGCATGTGGAGATCGACCTTCACTTCGTCCGTGACCGGGTTGCCATCGGCGAGGTGCGAGTCCTACATGTACCTACGACGTCCCAGTTCGCAGACATCTTCACCAAGGGCCTCCCATCGTCGACCTTCACCACATTTCGCTCCAGCCTCAACATCACTAGTGGCTAGTTGTGTCTGTGGAGGGGCTCGTATGTATTTTCTTTTCCTGGTGTACAGTCTGACTCCGCTGCGTCGGTAGTTCAGACTGCGGGGGGGGGGGGGGTGGTGTTGGAGTATATGTCTAAGGCCCATATGGCTAGGCCCATGTATGTTACTCTATATAGCTATCCTTCTAGGGGTAGCCTAATTAATCTAGTCCATTCATTCCAACACTTTGTCTAGTGTTCCCATATGCTCCCAAATGTTTTGCAATGCAGAAGTGGTCATAAGCAAGACTGCAAGAGCATAATTCTCAGCATTCAAATATTTCATTGATGAAGTAGAAACTGAACACAGTTTGCTTAATGCTTATCATGAATCATTTTTTGTGAATAACACATTGGAACTAGTTTTTTATTTTTTTCCTCGAACAATGCAGGAGAGCTGTGTGTCATTTCATTAAGAGAGGAAAAAAATGGAAAAAAATACTTTACAAAAAACGGGATGGCTAGAAAAAACCTTCCCAACACAACCAACTCGCACTACATACTGCAAGAAAAGAAAAGAATAAAGCTCGACCAAAACCAACTTCCACACTAGGCCACTAAGGGTCTGATTGGTTGATTGCACAACCCTTTCTCCAGGCTCTAGTAATGCAAATTGAGCTTGTTTGGTTGCCTGTACAAAGCTTTATGCAGCATAACACTATCCTCAAAGCACCCTAGGCTTGCATCCCACTATTCGCTCAAAACTCAGCATATCCAGCTATGCAGCCCAGGCATGCACGCGCTGTGCAGGTCGTGGCCCGTTTCCTGCATCCGCTCTGCACTCTGCAGCACCCAATGCAGATGGGCTGGAGGGTCAGGCTGTGCTCACCTCCCTCTTTCCCATTTTCTCTCCTAGTCCATCTCCGCTCTTCTTGCTCCCATCGTGTTCATGTTTAGTGACGACGAGAGTGGAGGTTCCTGCCGGCCATCGGGATGGATCACAGCAGCGAGGGCCGCATCGTCGTGGCTGTGCAACGCACACTGGACAATTCCTACTTGTTGGCCTGTCGGCAAGGAGAACCAGGCGGCGCTGGGCGAGGAGATCAGGCGGTGTTGACGGTGCTGGAGGCCACAGTGCGCCTGATTCGTGTGTTGCGGGCCGAGCTTGCCGCTGCTAGGATCCAGATCGACCGCGCGCGCCATGGGTCGTGTCGCCGCGGCTTCCGGAGCCGCCGAGGACCTGCACGACTACCTTGCCATCCTAGCCCAGCTCGAGGAGGCGCACGCCGGTGCCTCTGTTGTCGTCCTGCACGCCTGCGGCCTTCTCTCGCCGGCGCGCACTGGCACCTCTCTCCCTCGCTTTCCCTTTCCCTTTCCACAACCAACAGTGGTGTGGCTACTGCTCGCAGCTAGAGCTGGTGGGCCAATAGTGGTGTGCTACTGTAGGACCAAGGAGTCTCGGGGAAAAAAAGTGAGAGATGGCTGAGGGCGTGAAAAAGACGAAGGGTAAGTTTACCTATTTGGATGAAGGGGTAAGCATATTAGTTATTATATGCAGACAACCAAACACATAAAAATGTATTCCTCTATGCAGTTCAAGAGCTGGCACAGACAACCAAACGCATGCATAACAGGCTACACCCTCCTATCTAGACAAACCAAACAACAACGAAATGCGTAGCCTTATTCAGGCTAAGGATATGCTGCATAAGTTCTAATGCAATGCAATTTCAATACAAGTAACCAATCAGACCTTAAAGGCTTGGAGCAAGCGACCTCAGGATGAGCTTCCGAAGAGCAGAAGCACGGGCCAAACACCACTAGTTTTTTATTTAATGATCATAGTAATTAGTTATACTAATTATCAGTCTCAGTACCTAAGAAATGCTATTTTGTTTTGCAGATTTACATTCTTTTGTACAAGGAAGTTTCTCTTGCATTGAAAATCAACAGCATGTACAGTAAACGGAGGCTACTTAACATTCATGAGAATGTTAAAGTTCTGCGCTACCCAGATCATTTCTCGACTGGCATATATCTATGGTACAATGGGAGTTTTATACTTGTTTATTTTCTGTTAGCTGTAATTAATTAAATTCTCATAATTCACTCTTTTCTGTGGCTTGAAGGTCTCACCATGAAAAAATTGTTGTTGTTGATAATCAAGTATGCTATGTTGGAGGTCTTGATTTGTGCTTTGGTCGTTATGACTCCCCTGAGCATAAAGTTGCGGATTTTCCTCCATCAACATGGCCTGGAAAGGATTACTATAATCCTAGGTATTTTTGTTATTCAGATTTTTTATTAGGTTCCATGCATGCATAATTTATATATTAATTATTTAGCTTGTGTGCTTACTATTGCTGTTTGTAAGGGAATCTGAGCCAAATTCTTGGGAGGACACAATGAAAGATGAGCTTGATCGCACTAAATATCCTCGCATGCCTTGGCATGATGTTCAGTGTGCACTTTATGGTCCAGCATGTAGAGATGTAGCAAGGCATTTTGTTCAGAGATGGAACTATGCAAAGGTCAGTTGGCTTTAGGAGTATTTTCATCTGTATCAGTTCTGAACTTAACAATCTCACCTATTGCAGAGGAATAAAGCACCGAATGAGCAAGCAATTCCATTATTAATGCCTCATCATCACATGGTAATTCCTCATTACATGGGTACAAGCAAGGAAACAAATGGGGAAACGGAGAATAAACAGGGCCATGATAAGAATGTTAAATTTAATAGGTTAAACTCCTTGACAACACCAGCATCATGTCAGGACATTCCTTTGCTTTTGCCGCATGAACCTGATCACCATGCATTCGCAAGTGGAGATTTTGGACTGAATGGCATGAATATCACCAGTGGTCTTTCAGACCATGCAAATAAAACCAATTGGAACCAGCAGGCACTGTCGAACCGAAAGGCCAAACAAGATCTTTCTTTACAAGATTTACAGATGAAAGGATTTGTGGACAATGTCGGTTCCCCTGAGGTTTCAGTGTCTAAACACTATGGCACCTCAAATCCAAATATGCAACACATAGATAAGGAGTGGTGGGAGACACAAGAACGAGGAGATCAAATTGCCTCTGCGCTTGACGTTGGAGAAGTTGGTCCCCGAGCAGCATGTCGTTGTCAGGTTAACATGCAGTGACGATTAAACTGATATTAATATCCTGATACTTTATTTGTACTTAATGGTATATGTTGGTTTATAGATTCAGCCGCCCCAAACTTTGTGTTGTGTGTGCCCCTTGCAGCTTAGTGCTATTCATTGTTACACAAGTAATCGTGACCATGGTTGTTCAAGGGAACTTTAATACTTTCT